>JBBJLS010000028.1:4214936-4230754 GCA_037577275.1 Bryconaethiops microstoma | reverse complement strand
ACACCCATCAGACTCCACAACTCCCCCTGTCACACACACCCATCAGACTCCACAACTCCCCCTGTCACACACACCCATCAGACTCCACAACTCCCCCTGTCACACACACCCATCAGACTCCACAACTCCCCCTGTCACACACACCCATCAGACTCCACAACTCCCCCTGTCACACACACCCATCAGACTCCACAACTCCCCCTGTCACACACACCCAATCAAACAAACTGTTTTATTTATTTTTATTTGGGGTGAAACTATTTTAATTGTCTTTATTTCTTTCGTGACTCAGGTCCAGAAGAGTCCTGTGTTCAGGAGAGACGGTGCAGATATCCATTCGGACATTTCCATCTCAGTGGCCCAGGCTATCCTGGGAGGGACAGTCAGGGCACAAGGACTCTATGAGACCGTCAACCTTCCTGTAAGTAACTCCTTTCACCACAAAAGTGCCATTCTTTTTACGCTAAGTGAAATTGGAAAATGACAGTTTGGATGAAATGTTTCACAGATCCCTCCGGGCGTCCAGGCAGACCAGAAGATTCGTCTCTCTGGAAAGGGAATCCCACGAGTCAGTGGGTACGGTTACGGGGATCATTACATCCACGTTAAGATTCGGGTCCCTAAGTACGACACTGTTTGTCCTTAAACTTCCTTGTTGTCATTAAGCCTCAGTATCATTGCTCTGGGTATAATGCTTCATGTTTTTTGTTAGGAATCTGACTGACAGACAGCGTGCTCTTATTATGAGCTACGCAGAAGATGAAACGGATGTGGACGGAACGGTTAACGGTGTCACCACTACCACTGCAGGTAATCACCACACACACTCTGGAGCAGCGTCTCCGAACCCTGCAGGCACCCTAACCTGCACACTTCTAACACAGCTGATCAGCTCTTTACCGGGCAGTGACGTCCTGCAGCAGAGGCACCAGGCATTAAAGTTTATTTTTTAAGAGCTGAAATTGAGCTAACAAGCATTAATGATCTTTATCAATATCTTTATTGAATTTAGGTTATTTTCAGACTGCAAGCAACAGTGACCCAAATCAGATTTATGGCCTAAATTCTACCTTTGTTTAGTTGTTCATCATCTGTTTACTTTGGCCTGTATTTGGAATTAGTCTGAATGGATTATATTCCTGAACAAACTCGACTTTGCGAAAGAACACCCAGTCACCCGGCACAGCGATCCCACACACCGTCGCCCTCTCTTTCCGAAAGATTAAAGAATCTTTTCTTGTGAAGTCAAGATCAGCTGTAGGAACAAACAGTAAAGAAGTAACTAAGAAATAACTTTATTATTTTCTGAAGTTTTGCATTTTTGTGGGTTTGCATTTGTTACATTTTGATTTGTATAATCGTTTGTGTGTGTGTCATTTCTCTCTCCCAGGCACTATATTGGCAATGCGTACTTATACTTATGGCCCAATACTTTTGGCCACTCTAGATAGATTTAATTCACAGTGCCACAGTATTGGAACGTAGCGCCGTTCAACAATTTTATATGATACATTTCGTTATAGTTGTCACATGACCAGCATTTACGTTGCGTCTCGTCTCGTTTTTGTCACGTGATAAACGTTCGTTGACGACGATATTTAGTGATAATTTTCGTTGAGAAAGTAACACTAGCTGAGGGTCCGTGTAAAATTTCGCGGCTCTAGGTTGTTCCTGGCCGAGTTATGGGGTTGTCATGTAAACATTGGGTCCTCCAGGTAGGCGAGGGAGGGGCTGCCCGCTGCAATGCCTGTTGAAAATTATTGTAGTCTTCCTGCGATTTCCTGTGAACCGGCAGATGCAAAACTGGCATTTAAGTATTGATATCGAAATCGATACTAAATGTTGGTATTTAGTATTTTATTTATATATATATATATATATATATATATATATATATAAAATGTGTGTTGTTTGGTTGGCAAAATACAGTGTGTACAGTATTGAGTCTATAAGGTAACAATAATATAAGATAACCTTGTATGAAATGTGAAATAATTTTGACTAAAATAAAATTTAGAATTTGACTATTCTACTGTCTACTATACTTATACTGTATTGACTGGGTTAAATAGATTTGCATTACTAAAAAAAGAGACTAAACTACAACTTTCATTGACTAAAACTTGACTAAAATGTCATCAGTTTTCATTGACTAACACTAGATGAAAATAGTTATGGATAATTCTAACTCAAATAAGACAAATGTTTAGACTTTTAGTTGACTGAAACTAGACTAATAATACATGTAATTTATAAAGCTGTTTTCAAAATACCAAAAGATGCTCTACAATTTTGAGTAGATAAAGAAAACGGAGCATTTTGTTTGTCTACTCACACTTGAATTTTTTTATTAAAAAGTTCCTGTGTCTGTTTTTTCTCCCCCTGTAGTATTAAATAGTATTGAGTTTTAAATTTCAGTATTGTGACAAGCCTAGTATGTATATATTTATATGTGTGTGTATAAATATATAGTATGTGTATATACAAACGCATGTGGGCTATTTGAGCTCTGATGTCCGTCGCTCTGGATAAGAGCGTCAGCTAAATGCCATAAATGTAAATCTAGTTTGAGTTGGTCTTCCTATTTTTTTCGAAATATCTTTGCCGTAGACTTGATATTGAATTGCACATTACACAGCAGAATGTTAATTTGTTTACACTGCCCAGGCTTTTCTTGCTTGTCCTCCAAAAGGAGACTAAGTGGTAATTGGGTCAGATTCAAATAGCGATGAATTCTGACCTGTCAGTTACGCAGAGGCCACACTGCTACGTATCAGGGTAAGCATGGGGTTTCAGAACCACATGAAAAAGTATTTAGCAATAAATGGTACATTTGCCAGGCACTTAGATCAGAAGTGTGCTGTTTCTGCAGAGCCTTGCTTTCACAGTTCCTTATTTCTTTATAGTGCTATGAGAGACGTATTCTGATTCTTATTGATCTTCAATTCCTCAGGTAAAAGATACACAGGAAACTGAGAACCAGTGCAGCTTCTGAAGAGGATCCAGGGCTGCAACAACATACAGGCAACAAGGATCTGATCCATGGACACGCAGAGACGCATGGAAGAGTGTGTGGTGTGGCTTGTTCTCACATGAACCTCTTAATTCCTCCCACAGCACAAGACAGGTCCAGACACACCATTTAAAGAACTGTTGGTTTCTCAGACCCTTGGAGGAGGAACGCTGTAAACAGACTGTTTAGCACAGTCAGACTAAATATGCAGTGTCTTCTAGCTGGTGGTATCTGTGGAAAATCTCAGCTGGGCCACGGAGGAATTTTGGGAACCTCACAACACAGATAAAGATCTGATATGACCACTATAGGAATAATATTTCTTTTGAAATGTGATTTTGGTCATTATGTGCCCAATTAACATATTTAAATAATTTACCTGTTTGATGTTTCTTGGCAGAACGTGCTTTGGGAAAATGTTTGTGCGTCTGGGTCAAAGAGTGAAAGGTGACGCTTTAGAGAGTAACAAAGGTTTTCTCTACAGTCAGTGCATGCTGAGGTGCGAGACAGCCCTGTCCTCATCAGTCAGACCATAATAAGCTGAACAACCTCTAGTACGACTTTAGCTATGTATAAATACCTATATGTAAAATTGTGACTGTTGATCCATCAGATATATATCAAATAAAATTCTCCATGTGTGACATGTAAGTTAGGAAATGGTACTAATGTGAATACGTTTTGTTCAAACAGTTCCACAAATCAGTTGATTCAATTATTTAATTCATCACAGGTCAAACAGTTGAGGTAAAAATGAATAGATGAAGACAAGCTTAGCATTTTAGAATTTTGCATTTTATTTTTAGAGCGAAAGCTGACTGGCCCTTTTCAACAATAACAGCGAAAAATCCAGCGTCTCCACTGTCGCATTACAGCATAGTCCTTGTTTTAAAGGTGCAGTATGTAGGAATGAATAACTGGATTATTGCTTTTGGACACTGTTGAAATAAACACCTGCATGTTTGGCCTTCTACTATTTTATCAGTCTGCTGAAGGAATTTGTCACAAATGTTAATTGCATTTTTTAGTCATTTATCCCAACTGGGTTTTTGACCTTTTGAAATCCGCAGTTATGTTAGTAATACATGCAGCCTAGTAGGTATTTCACTTTTTGTCCAGTAGGAATGTCTCTTAACTTTCCTCCTATTGTACAGAACTGATCTGGTTAATGTAGCAGTTACACTGTAAAATACCCTTTATTTTTACTAAATATTAAAATCCTGCATTATGCACCATTGAGAAATGTGCAATAGCTCTCAACCTCAAAAGTAACACATTTACATGGCATGAACAAAAGCCAGAAGAATTATTTGTGTTTGGTGTTCATGGATGGATGAACTATAAAATTCAGCCAACAAAGCAAAAAAAAAAAAAAAGTGGCTTATTTGGTTTCAAAATATTAAATTTCATGCTATTGATGTATCAAAATATCTGAACAGAAACTAAAATAAAATTTTTTTAAAAATGACAGCCCAAATAAACGTGTTCACACTAGTTCCACAAATTAAGCACAAATTCTACACAGCAGCAGAAACCTGAAAACTATGTGCAAAATGTCTGTAAGCACTTTCACGTTTAGACCTTTAATAAGTTGCATTAATCAGTTGAGTCTGGAAACAGTATGTGGAACAGAATGAAGACAGGACGGTTATTTTTACATCGTTTTCGCATAACACAACTGCACAATCTGTAAAATCAGTCACACACTGTCCAAATATTCTTTCTATTGAAATTGTGCTTGGAAACAGGATAAAAATAACCCAAATGCAAACCAATGCACTTTGAATACTGCCTTGTAAAAAGTACTGTAAGTAATATCTAGAATATTTCAAGTTATACGTAATGAAAACCATTAGAACTGTGCACTGCATCAAAAGTTGAAATGTGTGTAATGTGGTTACCAGACTGAAATTGTCACTATATTAAAACGCTTCAATAAGTAAAGTGAGCAGAACACCTATGGTACTCTTCCTACAGTCACATCCTCAAGTGCAGTGCCTTTGATAACCGTTTTGACAGGAAACACTAGAAACCGTTAAGCACCGAACCGCCCTGCAGATAAGTTTTCGGTGTCATGTGTAACAGTGTCTGTTTTAAACACAGCTTTGAGAGAAAGGAAAGACAGAACTACAAACTGGTACTCAAAACTCATTCAACAAAAAGTGGTTCTGAAACCACTCTGTCTCAATATGAAAAGCCACAGGTTTGCTAGTATCACTACATTTCAGTTAAGTAATGTATTCTACCTAGAGCCTCCGTATGAAGGTACAGAGTAAAAGCTGATGGAACAGAAAAGGTGAAGGGGATGAAGCCTGTCTCCATTAGACACAAACCAAATCCTCTATAACTCGTTTTGACAGTCATCCTTCACTTCTGACAATGGGTGTAATTTTTTTTTTTTTATCTTTCATTCCAATCTAATAAGAGTTTCACCAATTCTCTTCAAATTATGATTTGGATAAAGGGGGGGTGGGTTCTCCTACATCAGCATAAAAGTTGCAAAAAAATTCTACATAGGTTTCGTCTTCCACTGACGAATGAATGGATCAAATGAGGTACCAGGCAGCCAGTCCAGCGAGGGCAGCGATCCAGGCAGCCAGCAGAACCTGGCCTGTGGGGTTTCTCAGGAACGCCATGGCCATCTGACAAACATATACTGATCCTCCAGTGGCAGCTATGGCAGGAAAGGAAGGGCAAAGACAGAAGCATGAAGATCACTTATTGAAAGTGCTTTTAAATGTATATAAATATAGCTTAGCTGTCGGATTATTACCCGTCTTGGCAGAATAGTAAGGGCATTTGCTGATGTCTCCTTGCATGTCACCGTGGATCGGACCTGCATCCAAAACATCCTCCTGAACAGTTTTTCCTATCTTCTCCAGCTCTTGGAAAATCTGCATTAAATGCAGAATTTTAAAAACAGTACCAGCTGGAAGCAGACCAACATTTAGAGGTGGCATCGAGTTTAGGGTAGACCGAACGATGTGCCAAGGTTCCTACAGAGCTCATTCAATAGCAACTAATGACAAGCTACATTGATTTTAAACGGCTATACAAAAACAGAAAGTATGCATAACACCCGATGCAGGCCTTCTTGTTTCATTGAACATTGTATTGAATTGGTTTCATGGAGCCTCCTGAGGTGTAACAAGCTCCCTGCACCACAATCGAAGTTTGAATATTGGGAGTGTCACACTTAGGAGTACTAGCCCTGCTGCTCCTGTCTCATAACACTGCAAGAATGAGCCTGTAAAGATGAAGTGTTTGGCTACATGTGTCTAGGAGGAAGCAGGATGTTAACCCTCATCCTCCCAGGTAACAGTTATAATATAACATATGAGACTTGGAACCAAAAATTGGGCAGAAATAAAAAAGAGCACTAATACTCTTTTCAAAAGCTTTAATCCAAAGCTGGAAAAACAGTATTTTCTACAGTGGTAGGCCCAAACACTGCTATTCTGATATGGCAAGCTGGCATGCTCTTGACTAGTAAGACCCAAAACTCAGAAATGCCTCATCAATGCTGACGGCTTTATGTTCTCCTACCTCCATGTTGAACTGGAAGGCCAAAACAGCCTCCCTGACGATCTTTTCCTTGGTGTCCCTGTTCAGCTCCAGTTCATTCATGCGGCTCCGGTACAGCTGCTTGAAAGCCTTGGCGCTATGGATGCCATCAAACTGATAGAACATGAGCCCTTCTCCAGTGGGCGGCAGCTTTAGGGCGCGCTGTGCCACCTTCTTCAGCACCTGACCCCCTGAGAGGTCCCCCATGTAGCGAGTGTAGGCATGGGCCACCAGCAAGACGGGGTCTTTTTGGCCAATTTCGTGAATGCGGTCCACGTAGTGCTGGGTGGCTGGGGAACACCTGACCTGGTTCTGCCAGTCCTGCCCGTAGAAAAACTCCAAATCCTGCGCAAGGGCCTCATGGCGATGCAACTCGGTGGGAAAGTAGAGTGGAGCAAAGCTGGGGTGATCCCTATTCCTCTCTATCTCCTCCTCCATCGCTGTGTAAGTGTGGTACAGGGCCACGGCACCGAGCTGAGGACGAGTAAAGACTCTTTAATTACTATTCATTTTGTTTAAAAAAAATGTTTTAAAAAATCCATATCATAGATCATTTCTAACCATGTGGGGGAAAAAAACCCCCAACATTCTTCAATATTCACCACATTGTTTGTAAACAGAAAATGAGTTTATGGAAATTTGATTCAGTGGTCTGGTGCAGGAAACTGAAAGCCACCCTTATGGAGGGGTGGAAAATGTACTAAAGTGAAAGTACCAAGAACCACATTCAGCATTTAAGCTTGAAAAAAAATCTGTATGTAAATCACAATTACAGCACTGGTCAGAAAAATATATTTCCTCAAAAAAGCAGAAAATGCAACAGATTCCAGCGTCTCACCGCTACACTACATCTCAAAGGGCCCATCTGCTAAGACACTGAATGCTAGTCTAACTGGCGCTCACGTCCCTGTTTCAACGCACCGAGAGAAACCTGCTTAAACTCCTCCACAGTAAGGAACCATTTATTAATTATAAGAAACTGTGCTTTGGTTAAAAGCAAACCTTAAAGAGTTCTTTGTCTATGTGTCCACGAAGGAAATCTTTCACAAACTGCGTGTTCTCTGCCTTCTCGTGAACTTCTTTGGTCCCTGCAGCCAACATCTCGGAGAGATCTTCAGGCCTGTAAAAGAAAGTTCTGGTAAGCTGCTGTAACTTCGTTAATTCAAACATACCCTTTATCAAAAAAAAATCAGAAGACTTGAGTAAGAGGTCCTAATGTATGTTCTCTGTATAATGAGAACAAACAGTACCTGGCACTCTCATGTCTCTCTTTGTCGTTGTATACAAGACCGCCACCATTTGCTGCACTCACTCCGTCGGCGGAGTGTTCTGTCTGTACTGTGGACATCCCTTCGTTTCGTCCCCACAGACTGGAAAATATTCACTAGAAATGGTAAAGCACCACTTGCTTTATCTAAATGGAGTATTTTCAGTCCAGTACGGGCTGATTTAGATGTAACTAAATGGAATATAAATGTGAGAGAATGCAGAAGGAACTTTAACATGAATTACCAAACACCATAAGCCCTGAAGGTTATTAAATGAATATAATGCTGATCACCATCTCAAAGCAAAAACATTCCTGTACAGGAGTTACCTTACACTACTGAGGAAGACCAGCGGAGTGCAGGTCAGAGGATTTAAGGCCAGAAGACGAAGATCTCCGTGCGGGAACAACAGGAACGATTCTCAAGCATCTGAGACCGAGCCGAGAGCTCTGGTTCCTGATGGTAGGTGGATGGAACCCTGTAGAGCTGCAGGGCCAACCTGGTCTGGTAAATAAGTGAAATATCTAGAACAGAATAAACACCACAGGCAGTTCAGAGCAAAGCCTTTTCACACACCTGTTTGACCACAAGAGGAGACAAAACCACGGCTGACATTGTGTTTCAGTGTCATTGTGTTTGTTACTGTGTTGAACTGTTATTGTGTTTGAATGTTACTGTTTAAGTGTTTTGTTTTGTTTGAATGCTATTGCTTAAGTGTATTGTGCTATTGTGGTGAATGTCCTGGTTCGGCTGCTTTCGCCTCCCCCCACTCGTCCCCCAGTTGAGGGCAGCTGCTGTTTAAAGCTCCAGCAGAGATTGTTGTTGCTGCTTTGGACTAGAGACTCTCAGCTACTCTTCCATCAAAGTCTACATCTACTGACTCTTAACTGTTCCTACTCTGTTAGCCATAAATGGCCAATATGTTCTGTAGTGATGAAGTTCGTACACGAAGGCTCTCTCTCCTCTCTCTCTAGTTCAGTTCAGTGAGCTTTACTGGCATGACCGTGAGCATGTACAGTATTGCCAAAGCATTGAAATGAAACAACAAAAGATTTTACAGACAATAAGACAATAAGACAAAATGATGAAATAGTATATACAAATATATATATATATAATTTTATTTTTTTTTAATGGTAGCAATACGTTTAAAATTAACTTAAATAAATACATTTTAAAAAAATAAATAAAAAAATAACAGTAGGTTAATATACATTAGTGTAAACAAGGAGGCAGATAGGTCTGTGTGTGTTTGGTTGCGTTACTTGCTGTCCCTCAGGTTGTGACAGGCAGACATATACTGTCCTGCTAGAACACAAATCTCCTTCCTCTCTCCAAACAGGAGGGGCAGTTTGTCCATGTTGGACAGGAGGGGGAACTGGGTATGTGAATTTTTTTTTATAATTTTCCCATATGTGGCTGAATTTGTCACATTCTGTGAGGAGGTGCAGCTCTGTCTTCACCGTGTTGGTGCTGCACTGAGTGCACACCCTCTGCTCTGCAGGGAGCCAAGACTTCTGATGGCGGCCCGTCTCGATGGCCAGTGTGTGTGTGTTTCTGATAGCGGCCAGTGTGTGAACTAAGTCTGTACTTTGTTAATGTGGTTCTTTGTGTGTGTTCGGTCACTGTGCTCAGGTCTGCTGCAGTGTACTGACACTTTAGGGCCAGACAGCACTGCATTTTGTATTGAGTATTCCAGTGACTGATGTAGTTTTTGTTTCTGTAGTCTTAGAATTTGGTGAGGTCTGACTGTTCTTGTGTCCGGCTGCTCCTGATGTGTTGGTGTGTGTTGTTGTGTATTAGTGAGCTGAGGTTCAGGACAAGCCGGGTGAGGGGACACTTCTCTCTGCACAGTTCTTGGCTCTGCAGGGCTTTGTGGTGGTAGGACTGGGGGTCACTGTGTTTTAGATGGGCCACAATTAATTAATTAATTAATTAATTCTCTCTGAGAGGTCTCGGATCTGGACTCCTTCGTCACAACATTGCTTGTAAAAAGTCTTCATAAATAAAACTGAACTGAAATAAAGGCTGAGTTCTGAACTGAAATAAAGGCTGAGTTCTGATCAGAAACTAGTTCCAGTTCCAAAGACCCAGCAGTGGGACCAGTGAGATGGAGATAAAAGATAAAACACACTCTCTCCACCTGCACCCTGCAGGGACCCGGACTGATCTCAGATCTTCTGATGCTCAGAGGAAAAACAACCATATCGCTGAAGTCACACAAGGGACCCGGACCAGTAGAACCGAACCTCCTCCGGAGCTCAGCAGCAGATTACATTCAGGCCAGGAATAAAACTGACAACAGTGCCAGAGCAGCATCTCTCATTCACCAGGCTAACGGGCTAAAGCTAAGAGAATAACGGCCCAGCTGACCAGCACCAGACCCAACCCACCCAGAACCACCAACCAGAACCACTCACACACCTGCTGATGAACCTACAAAACGTTCATGAAGTCTGAAGCTGGAGGGAGGAAAACGAGCCTACCTGTGATTTCCCAGTTTAAATGAGGGTTGGGGTTGTTTCCCAGTTTAGTACCACGTGTCTCTGCAGGAAGCCAGCTCGAGCTGCAGCTTCCAAACCATAATCCTGGGCTGACGAACCTCACCATGGTTTGGAGATCAGAGGATCTCAGTGGCTCAGCTGAACAGTCACAGCTTCAGAAACCAAAATAAATCGTCACTTGCTTTATTACAGGCTAGTCATAAAAGTGGGCTCGAATCATTTCTACACACTCAGAGTGTCATTTATTCTGTCATTTTACAGAATAAAACTTTTATTTGATTTACTTCACAAAAGAAACAAATATGCTTGCAAATCTATAAAATATTGTAAACAACATTAGTCATGCTGTTATATTGTTAGAGCTGTCACCATCCAACTCTATTTTGCTATTTACTCAGAAAGTTCAACACAGTAAAACAGAAAAATAATCTGTGCTTCATGCAGAAAAGGTCAGTAACTTATTAATAATCCATCGTTATGAAGTTAGATAAGTGCTATGAAAAACAAGGATTTCCAAATCCAACGTGATCCTGCAGTTCTGTGATCTCCTGAAGAAGCGGCTCATCCCGTAAATGAAACTGTGAAGTCAAAGACAAAAAGTATGTCAGTAAATATGTAACCTGTCTAATTAATCACTTTACGTAATTAGTTAATAAATAAGTGTGGTTGGACTACAGAAGAGGAGCGAGACACACTGTTAGAAATCTGGTTATGGACCTCAGCATGAAAAAATGGACCTCAGCATGAAAAAAAAGGACGTGACCCCATATAAAGTGATTAAAGTATGCCATAAATTTCTCACAGCTACGCAGGAGTCACGTGTAAGACTGTAATTAGTGATGGAAAATAAAAGCAGTAAGGAGCAATATCAATAGTAATCATAGTAGAAAAGTCTTCTTAAGTCATTTACACTATGGGCCCCGCTGCATTGCTGGCAGTCATACCACCGACCTACATACAGTCAAAGAGGACCAACTTGTAAAGCATATTTACTACATACACTCAAAGAGGACCAACCTTTAAAGCATATTTATAGGACTGCTCCGCCTCCAGCTCCCTTCCAGTCTGAAACAGCATCACAAAGTTAAACAAACACAATTTTTAGACGAGAGTTAGCTTTGTGTGACTACTGCTAATCAACCTAATTCCACTAAGACTCACCTGTAAGCACGCCAGTGACAGGTAGCCCCATACCTGCGGGTTTTCGTTGTTGAGAGTGTTGGCCTCGGTCAGAGCGTCCTCCGCCTCGCTCAGCTCCCCCAGCTAATCCCGCAGCAAAAACAAACACGTACGACTTAAATGTGGGAACAGCGCGGTGAGCCAAAGCACTTAGATGTCATCCAGCTACATCACAGCAGGCACATCAGAAGGACAGACAGATTTTCAAATGCTCTGCTCCAATTTATCCTCACAGGCTTTCATCACAAGCTACACGATCTCAGGCTGACACGCCAAGCCAGGCTGGAATTTGGCAGCCACTCTGATTTATCTGTATCAAGTTTCTGGCCCTGCAGATCAGACTGTACTCTCCTGTACCTAGAGACTTCTCCAGGGAAAATAACTGCCTTCATAAAAGAAACCATCAAATTGCAGGTTTTGTTGATTGCACTAACAAAAAATGTCACTTAACCAAGAGTGTTACATTTTTTGCATAAAAAGGAAAACATGCAGTGCAAATGAACAAGATCACAAATGAGATCAAAGGAGGAAGAGGCAGATTGCTACAGAGTGCTGATTTAATTAGCACGTAATTAGAAATCATTTATTGCAGTTCTTTTTTACGGATGCCCCATTATGGGATTTGTGGGTCAAATGTTTTTCATTCACATGTCTGCCAAAGCCAGTACATAAACATTTAGAAAGTGTAGAAATTAAAACTTAACTACATTTTTTAAAGTTTCTGGACATTCCATCTAATTAGTGAGTTTAGTCACTTTAAGGTGCCATTAATGCCACTTGCATTCAACTATGCACACACAGCTTTATTGACCTGCACAGAAAAGTACGGCAGACAGAATGGGATGCACTGGAGTAACCTTAACGAAAACCAAGCACCAGCTAGAGGGGTAAAAAAGCATGGAGGAGTGAAACCGCATTCTCTGGGCTTCATCCAACGCCTTCGGGACGAGCTGGACGGACATTGTGTGATCCAGAACTAATCACCTGAATTCAGCATCTGACCTCACTGATGGTTTTATGAATTAATGCAAGAAAAACCTTAAAAAGCATTGGTTTGAAATGGTCATTTTTGAAAGCAATTCTCTGCCAGTATCAATGCGATTCCAATACCATCAAAAACCCACAGGCCTCTTGTCACTCATTTAAACGAACTGGAGTGAAGCTCTACTCCAGCTCAGTTTAACCCCTCGTTTCACTCGCTATTCGTTGTTGCTGTGGAAGCTATGAAGAACTTACCCTGTAGCAGGCAGCCCCCAGACCAAACCAGGTCAGACAGGACGGAGAGCTCGTACAAGCACGAAGGTATGTGGTCTTGGCTTTTTCGTACTAACATGGATTTTAAACAAACATATCAAACATTACATAAAACGACATATGAAATGTGAAATGCAGAATAAGCTGCACGAGCAGGCCAAACGTCTCACCCCTCCACTCTGTAGGTAGATGGAGCCCAAACGCAGGTAAACAGGATGTGTGTCTGAGGCGTCCGTCACAAAGTCCAGCGTTCTCTCATAGCACTTTTGAGCTTCTTTATATTCTTTCATCGAGTAGTACAGGTCACCATAGAGAGCCCAGGCATCCGGGTTCTACAACAAAAAAGGAACTGTATCAGATAATAATAATAATTATAATAATAATAATAGTAATAACCGTTATGGGTACAGGCATCGAGGATCTATTCTAACCCTAAACTTAAATTTAGAACAAACTTTAAATAACAAAATATTATAAGATTAATGCATAACCACTTTATTCGCTTTTGTTTTTAAATATGACACTGGAATTCTTTTAGTAATATAGGTTTAGCATCTACACTCTGGATTATAAAGACATTTAAAATGAAAATGAGCATTAATGTTTCTGAAAAAATGCTGTTGTCCAAATTTATGAAACTTAAAAAAGGTTTAGCACAGTTGTGGTATTTACCCCTAAAAGCGTATGTACAACACACATACAGCAGGTGGCGCTGAGGAGCAATGCAGAGCCCGTTTCGACCCAAATCCACAGTTCTCAGCATTTGTAGTCAATAGTTTTTCCTAAAGCCTTCTTGGGTAGCTTTTAAGTTGGAGGTTTTCTACAGATCAGACACACTGTGTACCTGAACTTCATCCCTGAGAGCTTCCTGTAGCGCCGCCTCCACCCTGCTGTACTCTCCCCTGTGGAGTGCCAGGCGTGCCAGGGCCAGCCAGTACCCGCTGCTCGGACCCCCGCCCGGACTCACCAGTTCCTGAGCCAGAGCCCTCTGGGCCATCTTCAGCACACAGACAAATTCATATCACGACATATCACGAAACATTCTGTTAGAAACATTCTGTTAGAATTAAAGGCACACTTGGTAAAAAATCCAATTTATACAATTTTACCAGACTTTGATGTACAAAGCCAAGTTTGAGGTTAATTTGCGACGATGTAGCCAGTTTGCATGATGCTACTTAAAAGGAGAGAATGCTACCTTCGAGTGAATTCAGAAAGTGGACTAATTGTTCATTACTAATTACTTACTGGACTAATTACTTATTTCTCGAATGGCTGACAAAGCTGCATTAGCAACTGAGGATCCACGAGTTTATGTGACGTGATGTATTTTCCAGTCAGTGAAAAATGCTAAACTTGGCAGTAAACATAAAAAAATATATACCTGATGCACTTCTTTGCACATTATATACTTTCTAAACCAGAAAAAAACAGCAGGATACATTATGTTTAATTTTCTGTGTGGTGGGCCCATATCCTACAATTCTTTAGCATTTTATTTCATTCCCTGAGGGAATTCCACTTGTAACTATTTGTGAGGCTTTAATAATAATAAATAATAATATAAAATACAATAAATATAAACATAATTAATCTTTACATCACCATTTCTCAGCGACCCTTAAACTAGGCCTGCTGTTTTTGTAACTGTGTCTTCATGGTCTTTGTAAATATGCTGCTAGAACTGGCTGCCATGCGCCGTGTCTCGTTTAAGACTGGCCTGAAACACTCCTGATAACTAACAGATGATCATCATAGCGGTGAGCTGAACTGCTGTGGCTGTAAATGAGTTGGTTTTCCTGACATCACAAATATTGTGAATTCAAACAAGCTGGTTTTGCAGCTTAATGTGCATATGAATAATATTCACTTGGGAGTAAGCTGTATTTTTAAAAACTTTAATAGTGTTCCCGTATTACCTCAACCTTCCTCATCTAATAAAGATTCTCACAAAAAAAAGAGAACAAGTAAGAAAAGAAGCTGAAGTCTGGCCTACCCACTGAATGATCTGTTGGGTGTTCTGTAGTTTTATCTGATCTCAGATCAGGACTGCATTAGCTTATGAAGTGTGGCATTGTTGCTCACCTGTAGTGCATAATTCTGCAGTAAAAACTTCACTGTCTCCATAAAGATAGAGGTGCCTGGTCCAGTGGAGGAATGGTTCTTTCGCAAGACCGCGTTTCCAGGGTCAGCATTTGCTTTATAGTCCTCTTCTGCTTTAATCACCTGGCTGATCTGAGACCTGAGCTCCTCTGTCTCCACTTCTGCAACATCAAACCCACACGTCAGCTACGCACAGCAGTGAAGCCTACAAAGTTCAGGCAGTTCTGCGTTGCAGCAAATTCAATTTTAAATGCATCACTGACACCCTGAGTGTGGAGAGATTTGGGTGACATGTGGTTAAGTGAAACGCACCCAATTTCACCAATCAGAAATAAGCAACAGGAGCAATATTACACAGAAAGTGCACACCAGCATCTAGAGACAGTGGAAGACTTAGAAACATATTTCTAACATATTAACGTAGCAAATTAGATTTGAATTATCTGGATTACAATATCATTAGCACCCATTTTATCGGAAGTTGAAACATTGTAACCGATGCGGTCTAAACCAATAGTAACTCTAGTTTAAGAAAGACATAAATACATACATATTGTGTTCATACATACATATACGTACGTAGATTTATACATCTATATATATATATATATATATATACACATTCAAGCCTGGAATTATTCATGCCCCTGGCAAATTTTGACTTAAAAGTTACTTTTGTTCAACCATCAAGTTTCGTCTTGATTGGAAATGACACAGGCGTCTCCCAGAAGATAATAAGAGGATGTACAGGAGGCATCATTGTGGAAAAAATATTTCTCAGCTTTTATTTACTTTTGAACAAAATGTGGCATGTCCAAAATTATTCATACCTTCTCAATAATCAATAGAAAAGCCTTTATTGGCTATTACAGCAATCAAACGCTTCCTATAATTGCTGACCAGCTTTTTGCATGTCTCCACTGGTATTTTTGC
>JBBJLS010000028.1:4189021-4214836 GCA_037577275.1 Bryconaethiops microstoma | reverse complement strand
TTATAGCAAAATACAGTCGTTTGTACTTCTTTAGAGTGCTTCTCTCACCTAAAAGTCAGCGCTTTTGCCGCGACAACATCACAACAAAAAACCTTCACACAGCTGACCTAATGTTCTTCACAAACCTCCTAATCCTCTCATCTTAATACGTGCGTGTTTTGAGTACCCAGTCCCTAGGCACTCTTCCTCTGTAAGATGCTATTACACAAGGGATGCTGTTGCAGCACGTGCACACTAGCGTAGCCTAGCAACATTGGAGAAGTACCCAAGGTGCCAAAGTAAATCCACATGCTAGTCAGCTCTACAAATATATTTAGTGAGGCCATGGGCTACAGATTGGAAATGAAGCTTCATTCATTTCAACCACAGACTAAATTTATTGGCCACTCCTAAAACACCAGGTGGCTCAGTATATACCTGTTTATCTCCTAAATACAGACATGAGAAATCTACATCTCATAGACTGGGTTTACATGGAGTCTAATATTCCAAGAGTAATCAGTATAAGGTTCAAGGTTCAGGATTACTTTGTCATCAGCAGCTGTTTACATACATAGTGTGATGAGACGTTGCTCCACGGACCACAGAGAAAAATATAGCAACATTCAACAGAGTGCAAGACACAACGGAGACAGTAGACAATAGACAAACAATAAATAGACAACTGGTGTGGACGCTACATAAACCTTCTGGAATGATGACTATTGCACCATAAGCAGGCATTGCTTTTTCCATAATTGTGAATTCTTATAAAAAGCTAGAAAAAAGTGAATTCCTGTAAAAAGCTAGAAAATTGTTTATTATTATTTTTTGTGTTAAGGTGGTTAAAAATGCCCATGTTCCCCCATAACTATTCGTGACTGGGAGGTTGGAAACCTGCGCACCTTGTTCTAAGATTTACATGTAAACAAGTGTAAAGTGATGTGAACACACCACAGCACACAGTGTGAATATGGTAGATTTTGAAATCATATATATCGTATGTAATATATGACATGACTGGATAATTTAATTTATTTAAAATTGCCGTTTTTTAATTTGCACATTTTATTTTTGTGAAGGGTTAGGGTTAGGGTTATCACTTTCTGTCATTTCTGAATGTGAGCGGCTTTCCTATCACCAACTGTTGCTGCACCAGCAAACACTAGACCTAACACTTCCTTAAGTGTGATCTATTTCCACAAGCTGTTTGTGTCAGTCTCTGTTGTTCAAATCTTAATACATATTTGATTAATCATAAAAATATAGCTATACTCACAAACATACACTCAAACACCACACCTAATTCTGCCAAACTCTGGCCCCAGTACGAATGCTGCATTTCAATGTTTTTTTCCCTCTTTTTGACTTTTTAATTGTTATTCCCTTCGTAATGTTCAAAGTATATTTATGTTCACATTATTTTTATTTCACTCAACTGTAAGTGATCACTTAACCAGACTCCATGTTGCTTTAAACAGCACCATCCATTTAAGGAAATGGTCCAGAAAATTTAGAAACTAGAGGCACAATCTAATGGGTATAAAACAACATGAGATGTAACACAAAGGTATATACCAATATTTAATGTGAGTATCACATATGAATGCAATTATTGTGCACAACTTGTTATATACATGCATTTATTTATGTAAGGATTACAGCAAATTATAGATTCCAGCTAGATACTAGATAGAACATTTTAGGCTGATTTTTACAATACAAATGAAACGTTTATCCATGCTAACAGTTGCTTTGACAGACATACACTATAAAACACAGAAAGCTTCTGCTTTCCCACTAGCGATACAGCTCTTATTAAACAAATGATCACATCTAACATGTAAAAGGTGGATAATATGTAAAAACTATTTAAATAATGATTTGTTTTATTTTTTTTTAAATCTTTTTTTTTTTTAATTGTTGGATACCAAACACATTCTTAGATTTGATGACATTAATTTCCCTGCTGTCTATTCTTTGAAATGACATCACAATGAGTCATTCACTTTCAACAGTGAATGAATCACAGTATATGGCAATAATGAAATATTGCATCATTACATCTTGTCTGGCCACAAAACCAGAACCACTACAAAAGCACAAATGCTAAAATGCTTGAATTAGGACCTTTTGACTGCACATAGCTTGTGAGGGGACGGGTTCAGTGTGATCCCAACTACTCCTGTGAGGTCAAGCTGAGCTTCAGACATGCCTGGTGGAGGAGTGAAGCGGAAGTGTTGCAGCAAGGACGTGAAGAAGAGGAAGAGTTCCATTCTGGCCAGACTCTCTCCCAGACACACCCTGCGCCCTGAAAGCAGACAGTCCTTTTCAGATTCTTACTAAGACCAGAATTTCTTTAAACTGTCAGTACTACCCTATCTAGAAAAAAAGAATGTTTATCAGCTTTGGGTCAGCATACAATCACATCCTTGAATATAATCTACTCAGGTCCATGGATTTTAAATTTATGGAACTCTGGACACTGTGTGCCAGTCCAAATGCTGAAACGTAAAGGAAAACTATTAAAATTGGCAGTATGCTGACCTTTCAAATCAGGAATATGCTTCTAACTACATGACCAGAAAAGCAATGGAAAATGTGAACATTTTTGTTGCTGTCTGGCACTGCAGATCACAGCAGCGCATGATCAGAGCAGCAGAACGCTGCACCGGAACTGCTCTGCCGTCCCTGCAGAACATCTACATCAGACAATGCAAGACCAGAGCAAACCAGATCATTAAGGACCCTTCCCATCGCAGCAACTATCTGATCTGCCTGTTAAACTAGGGCAAATGGTTCTGCAGGCTTATGACCAGGACTGAGAGACTAAACAGGAGCTTTTATCCTCAGGTCATAAGGCTCCTCAACCAGGACATACCTCATATTCACTCAACAGCACTCCTCTTCTGTGCCTTTTCTTTACTAAAATGCACATGACCATTCTCAGTTTGCACAATGTCAGTTTGCATATCTTTTGTTTAATCTCTGATGTAAGTATTCAGATACATTTAGTCCACAGTTTGAATATATTGTTATATTTATCTGTGTATGTGACGAATAAACATCTTGAATCTTGAAAAGACCAATTTCACACTTCCTGGTTTGAGATGGTCATAGCAAAGCAGTGCTTGGGATTAATATCTTGCTCAGGGGTATCTCAGTGGTGTCACTAGCATTCCTGGGATTCAAATCTGCAACCTTCCGATCTAAGGGGCAACTCCCTAAACACCAGGACACCAAGTGCCCAAATATGCTGAACTGAATCGAATCAAATACCTGCAGAAAAAGGCAAGAAGGCGTCTCTTTTAACGAATCGTCCCTGCTCATCAAGGAAGTGTGCTGGGTTGAAGGTGTGAGGGCTCTCCCACTCATTCTCATCCCTCAACACAGATGTCAAGAGAGGATACACAGTGGTGCCCTAGAGAACAGACTATCATGAATGCACTCCCATGTTCAGGCCACTTTTTCAGTAATGATACACCTGATCATTTGTGTTACCTTTTTAATATAGAAGCCGTTGAAATGAACATCACAGCTGGTGATGTGAGGGAGACTCAGGGGTACTATGTTGGCCAGTCTCTGGATTTCATGTATCACTGCATCAGTGTAAGGCAGGTTCTTCCTGTCCTCTACCGTTACTTGACGGCCTTCAATCACCCCGTCTATCTCTTCCTGTACTCGGTCTACACAGAGAAAAATAGCTATGAGTTAAAAGGATGTAAACTACCAACTATAGCTGACAATTCACAATACTGTGTTCTTACCCTGTATGTGAGGGTACTTGGCCATAAGCAGCAGTCCCCAGCGCAGTGTTGTGCCAGTAGTATCAGTTCCAGCAACAAAGAGATTTATGACTGTGGTAAAAAGATTCTGCTCATTGAATCGAGAGTTCTTCAGTCCTGATTGCTGAGAGAAAGATATCCACATGGCACATGCTTAGAGTCAAGAGTTTTTACTATTTACTACAATAACAGTTACTCATTTATAGACGTGAACATCAGCAATGTGAGGTTCTGTACAGAATCAGGTCCGATTCATGAAAGCTTTCTTAAGAATGAACTTACGAGAGATCTTAAGATCTTAATGTCCTTAAATACAATTATTGAAAAAAACAAAGAAGTTCTCAAATATTATCATGTGTAATCTTAAGATATTCTTAGAGAATAAATCATTATTTTATTTAGGGTGTAGTTTATTTTTCAGCTATCCTTTCATGTTGCATTTAACAGCTTAACTAAATTATGTACGGTATATTTTGAAGCTGTGTTAATCAACATTTCTGTTATTCAGTTTAATCAACTGCAAAGACAGCAAAATGTGAGACAAATATCAAAATAAGTAATTGAACATTTTTACCAAAGAAGAATAAATTACTAAAAGATAGACTTATACAATGAAGTGATGGCAGAAAGTCTAAAACGAGACATTTAAAATCTAAGACAAATATAAGGCTATTGTCAGATTAAGAAAACGTTCAAAAACAGTTGGTATTTTCAAGTATACCAATCTTTCTGAGCAATGTTTACAAGAGAAAATGTAAGGAAAAAATAGGATAATTATTAAAAGATTAATGAAGAATCTTTTAATAATCTAAACTTAATGTACATTTTCTTAATGTAGTTATGAAAAAAACACAGATTTTCTTTTGTGACTTTTGTGGATTCACTTTTATGAACCCATCTCATTGGTGTCTTCTGTGAGTCACTCTCTTGACACAGCTTGCAAAAGCGATTATTTTAAAGATCTGGCACAAGTGAAGCCTATCACTTGACATCCTGGTCACATGATCATTTCAACAATGTGTGGTAAATCATGTATGGGCAAAGTGAAGTAGGTAACTAAGCTAGTTAGATACTGAATAAACCAGGCCTTTTTTTCAGAGAAAACCTAGTTAATTTATTAGCATTAACTTCACTAGACTATAGTCTAGAGCAGCCGCGATGAGAAGACGATGAGCTGAAATTCTTTAACAGATAAAGTCTTGTTATGCACCGACAGCTAACACTAGCTAGCATGCAGGCTGTGACAAACTATATATTGAATTGAAAGAGAACAATGTACTGAAATATATTACAAAAATAAACTTTGCCCCAAGTTAAAGAAAGCATTCTTAATTTGCCTCAGTTTATTCCACTGCCCAGTTCAGTCACTTAAATATGATGTGTTCTGTACCTCATCATTCTGTTTGCGGAGGAGGAAGGAGTCCACAAATCCTCTACGGTCATCTGGATTTAGAGTCTCCTGCAGAGAACTCACTAGCTGATTAATCTGCTCCTTGTTGTTCTGAGCATTTGTTTCAAGTTTCCTTTTGCTCTTTAAGAATGGGCCTAACCAGGGAAATACATTGTAGAGCTAGAACAGAAAGGGGGAAATAGAAAGGAGGGGAAAAGTTTGTGCTTGTATTTTGATTTTGTTGTCTTCTATACTGCATGCCTGTGTGTGAAAGTGATTATGTAGATTTCCAGAGGTAAGCATGAGGTGTTCTTCAGCCTTATAAGAGCTTGGACAATAGCAGTTTGTGGGATCCTTTTCCACTGAAGGTGTGTGACAGTAGGGTCTACTGAAGGTTAGAATATTTTACATTTTGTGTTTGGGTGTCTGTGAGCATGTGTTTTATTGTTTTGGTACAATAGTAATGTTAATATATTTCATATTTGGTAAGTGTAAGTGCTAGGGCAAATGAGTGTAATCTAGAAGGACCAAGTGACCAACAGCCTATTTCATCCATTGCAGTTGCGTTTTTTCAATGTTCAATGATCTCTGGAAAAATCACAAAACTTAATAAAGCAATATGGTAACTTTCACAACAATGCTTTCCTAGATGCAGGGCCATTTGTGAGGCTACATGTGAAATCACCTTCAGTTTAACACTATTGGGGATTTCAAAAAAAAAAAAAAATCTCTTGGTAGCAAAATATGAGCTCGGTGCTTCTGCAAGCTTCTATACACAAGCTGAGGGGTAAATGGACTGACTTTGGATTGGGTCAAGGCCTGCTGACAAGTTTGCTGTTTTTTTCTGTATATACATAGAAAAAAATATTTACCCGGATAGGAGCTGATCCAGCAATCCTGACATTTTCATTTGCCCTGTCCACCATTTGTTTAAAGCGAGGATCACTGTATTCAAACCTGCTTCCATACACAATGGATGAGATGATGTTGGAGACAGCATAGTTTACTGGCTGAGTTGTATCAAATGGTGCCCCTGCAGAGAAAAGGAAAACATACAAATTATTTATCAAGAACTGTCCACATTAAAGGTGAAACTGAATGGGCATTGTCAGACCTTCAAAAGTCCCAAACACTTCTTTAAGGTATTGGATTTCCTCAATGATTTTCTCCTCACTCCCCCTCTTGCCCATTCCAAAGTCTCGAAGGTTGCTGAGAGCAAAGCGTCTCATCTCTTTCCAGTTGTCCCCATTAGAAAACAATATACCTATAAACACAAAAAGATTAATAGATACCATTAAGTTCAAGACTGAGTGAATGTTTGATAACTAATGTTCTACACAAGCTGAATTTTTTTCTGAACCTTTACATTTATGCACATAGTCATTAGATGGATTTCTCATGATAAATAAGTAATTGCAGAAACTTTAATATACTAGTTAAAGATGCTACATTATTTGGGAAAATGTTGTGATATGAATGGTTATTTCATTATTACTTACCATGCTCTTGACTGAAATTCTTGGTTGTCCGTGAAATTTCTCTTTCACCAAACTCTTCAGCATAGTTCACAAGTGCTTGTTTGACTGTTTTGTATCCAGCTAAGACAATAACCTTCGTGGGACCAAAATACACTTTGAACACCGATCCATACGTCTTGGCAAACTGTAGGACACATTCACAAACAAATTGACACATTCAACATTTTACCCAGTCAAATATAAGTTAAGCCTTCTTACTTGTCGTACCTCACAGAGTGATTCATGGGGTCTCTCCAGATCCAGCTGGAGCAGGTTACCCAGGAGAGGCAGCGGTTTGGGTCCTGGAGGTTCATTATCCTCTTCCTTAGGGCTCAAGTTGGAGGAAAGGAAATAAACAACCGCCAGCAGCATAAAAATGGCAAGTAAAAACCCTGTGCTGGTAGCCTGAAAGAGAAGCTCGTTCAATATAGCCATTTGAATCCGTTTTTTGTTTTAAATAGTAAAATATAATGACAAGTAGAGGTAATCCTCTGATTTATGCTTCTGAAGATCCGATAGCTGCCGCACCCTTTATAGGGACAAAAGGGAGTGACTTGATGGATGGGCGGGACTACCATTCAATAAACGACAGTAAAGAGAAAGGTAAATATGATCTGCAGAACATAATAGTTCACCTATGATAAATCAGTAAACCACATTATGCACTGCAAACAATAATTCACAAATACTTTAAAGTAGGACAAAGAACATTAGCCACTCTTCCAAGATTAATTACATTTAATTCTTGTGTAAAACTACAACGTAAAATGGTTCTTCAAGGGTTGTTTAGTAAAGATAATGTTTAGAAAGAGCACTCAAATAACCTTTTAAATGCTTATGATGAAAACATATTTAATTTTGTTCTTAAAAGCTTTTTTGACTTTAAGTGTTATTAGTTTATAGACTCAGGAACAACTCTGATGGAACATATGGGTTATCTTTGTGTGATTTAATTTGGCACAAACACAAGGAGTCCACTATTGTTATGAGTCAAATAGCCATTTTGAGTACAATTTAGAACTGTTTCTAAATTGTGAAAGTGTCTTTCACTTATTGTTTTTACCTTTAACATTGACTCATTGTTCGGCATTACTTTAAACTGATGATTAGACTTGATTTTGTCACCTTTTATCTAGTTTCACCTCGGAATACTGCAGGTCTATAACCTCTGCCGCACCTTAAATCTCTGACCTTTTATCCATTGTTTCCTTTTACTTACCTGTGAGAAGAACAGAGGTGTGGCAATGCTGATACAGCTTTGCACAAGAGCTGTTAATCATCTCACGGCACGGCTCACCTTTATCACAGTCTCACAGGAAACAAGGGAACAAATGCAAGCAGTGAAGTAATAGCTTTAAAAAGTCTTTATTTATTTTCTGACCCCTATTTGCACTGAAAATCTATTATATTTACCTCAAGGTTGCTTGAAAAGTGACATGGATGGATAGAAATAAAAATTATTTCCCCCTTAATAAGATAAAACAATATAATTACGCTCTGACTAGTCACATCTATCTGGTTAAGGTTTCAGATAAATAGCAAATGTACTGTGCCTGAATCTATCATCGTCTCAAAGCACATTTGCTAAATCAGTTGAAATTCTACACAACAATTCATTGAGCATGCATGGGTAATTGCTTTTGTCCTGACGAAGCCCAACCAGAAGATGATCTGTTGGTGCCACCCCCACTGCTTTATTTAGTGAATGTGTAAAATGGGTTAAATGTGGTGTGGCAACTATATGGAGACACTGGTGGGCCTCTCTGTTGCAGCCAGGTGAGGGAGCAGTATAGACACTGCAGCAGTACAGACACTGTGATCACACCACACATCCTCAGGCCAGGATTAAGGTTTCATTCCCTCTTTATGTTGGTAACAGAAACCTAAGTCCTGTTGTTGCCTTGGGAGCTGTGAAGTAAAGGCAACATGCCAAGTCATGCCGATAGGAACTACAGCACTTTTTGTTCCAAGGCCTTTGAATCTTACATTTACAGCATTTAGCAGGTGCTTTTATCCAAAGCGACTTCCATTCCCTAACTACAGGGGACAGTCTCCCTGAAGCAACTTGGGGTTAAGGGTCTTGCTGAGGAACCCAGTGTATATGAGTATACTGGGTATACTGAAGGTAGGATTTGAACCCGTGACCTCTTGGTCTAGAGGCAAGTATCCTATTCACTAGGCCACCACCACCCCATCTTGCTCTAGCTGGGTTAATTTATATACAAAGTTTAACGCTACATTTAGCTGCTGGCATTTGAAGCTTGTCATGTAGAAACCGTATAGAAACCATGTAGAAACCATACTAAACTGTTTTTTTGTTCCACAACCAGCTTGGAGATAACAGGTCCTTCTAATAAAAACAGACTCAGGGCAAACTAAATAATTACCTGAAAACTAAGTGCACAACAACAGCACATATAACTGTGGTCAGATACTGTACATATGCTGTTCTGTTTATTTTGCACTTGTGTGTGTCTGTGTGTGTCTGTTGTGACAAGAGGTGGCAAGATCTTATTAATGCATTTCTGTCACTGTGAGCATGCACACAGTAGTTTACCTAACAAATGTATTTACCTGTTTTCAAATAATAACCGAGACCTCCATGTATTGGGTAGTAAAAGCAGCATATTAAAATATCTATATATACACATACAATAGATGTTTACATTTATGGCATTTGGCAGACGCTCTTATCCAGAGCAACGGTCATCAGTGCTTAAGTAGTAATACGCCTGTTCTTTATACCTCTAAAGCTATACTAAAATCAACACATGCTTTTTACCAAGTTACTGCCAACCAAGTTACACACCTTAACAAACCCTGTCAAAAGAAAAAAGTTAGAGGTTAATACACAAGTAAGAACAAACAGTTAGAAGAGTAAGGGCCCAGGTTTTTTAAGTATAATGAAAAAGATGTATAAGAGATAAACGAGAGGTTAGTCAGCAAAGTGCTCCTTGAAGGGTCCTGAGGGACTCCACAGATCTGATTGCAAGGAGTTTGTTCCTCCACTGGGGGGCTAAGACTGAAAAGAGTCTTGATGCATGTTCAGGATGAGCCTGCTTGAAGCTCTGAGAGGACGAGAAATGACACTGCTTGATCAGTGCAGACAAGTAAGGAGGTGCAAGTCCGTTCTTGACCTTAAAGGCAAGTGTTAAGTGTTAACTTAATGCAAGCGGCCACAGTGAGCCAGTGAAGTTTTCATAGTAGAGGTGTAGTTTGTGAGAATTTAGGAACATTGAGGACTAACCTCGGAGCTGCATTCTGAATCAGCTGAAGTGGTCTCATTACCTACAGTGGAAGTCCAGCCAGTAGAGCGTTGCAGTAGTCCAGTTTAGCGATGACCTGAGACGGGGCAAGTAGCTGCGTAGCTTCAGTGGTGGGAAAGGGTCTTATTCTTCTGATGTTGTAAAGATGGGTGTCCTGGAGAGGTGCGTGTCCTGGAGAGGTGGTCAATATGCAGCAAGAATGACAGTTCTTCATTTAGCGTGACACCAAGATTTCTTAAATTCTTTGAAGGGACAATAACAGAGTTCTCATAAGAAACTTTGAGGTCATGGCTTGGTGATGGACTCCCTGGGATGAAAAGAAGCTCAGGTTTGCTTGGATTCAGCCTGAGGTGGTGGGCCATCATCCAAGTGGAGATGTCAGTCAGACAGTCTGAGACCTGATCAGGCTACAGAGTTCAATCTTGGTCTCATTGCAGAAAATAATCTTGTTTCTCATTCTTTGATGTGTATTTTTGAAAACAAGTTGAACCATCCTGTCCCTTGTACAGATAACGGCATCTGACTACCCTAAAGCCCTGACTGGTTGAGTGCTTGTTCTAGTTAAGAATGATGAGAAGTCACTGCATTTGGGACATTCAAAGTTGCAGAAATGTTTCAGTACTCTTCCCCAGATCTGTGCCTCAACATCATCCTTTCTTGAAGATCTAATGATCAAAAGTGATATTTAGCCAAGAGACATCTCAAAACTGATCAATTCTTAATTGTGTCGGTGTACAACAGTCAAGTGGTCAGTGTTGTAACAAGGATGATTCAATACAAAAATAACATCCCAAAGAACTTTCCACACTTCTGTAGCCTGGCTGCAATACATTACTTCATCCCAATGCCCTGTTTTATGTAGCTGTTAAACAGATAAACCCAGGAAGAAATCCTGGTTTACATTTAAGATATCTAGCAAAGAGTGTGTTGTATGGGTGTTGTGCTGAATTCTGACTCCCCAGCCGAATTTCACACAATCCCTACACTACATTACGGGGTAGTGGAGGCCTAGTAGGTAGGATACTTGCCTCTGGACCAAGAGGTCGTGGGTTCGAATCATACCGTTAGCAAGACCACCACTGGGTTCCTGAGCAAGACACTTAACCCCAAGTTGCTCAAGGGAGACTGTCCCCTGTAGTTAGAGAATGGAAGTCGCTTTGGATAGAGTCTGCTAAATGATGTAAATGTTTTTGTTTTTAAACAGGACTATGATTAATGCACTGCATAATGCACAGCATATAGTCAAGAGATAAGGGAGGGGTTATCATTTTGATAGCGTCACAATCTGCAGGCCAAGACATGGCACCAAAATATTTATGTTTGAAAATTGTTAAAGGTCACGTCACGGTTATGTGCTCAGAGTTCATGACAGTTTAAAGTGTAACGAAATCACATTTTTGCACTGAACTCCAGTTCTAGCCAGTAAACAAAAAAGATATTATTGTCATTGGAGCAAAACCTCAATTCAAAAACGTAACTTTACAGGAGAAGTAAAAATGTTTTTACAGACAATTACAGTATGCTGTGTTCAAATGTACCAAGTGATGCTAGAATAATCAGTAAAATTAAGGTCGGTAATAAAAGGCCACAAAGGTCAAGCGTAGACTTAAAGATTATACTACCAACATTACTGAAGTAACATTTCAAACCAAGTGAGGACCAATTTTCTTCCTAGTCATTCTGTCCTTAGAATTGTTTATTCAATTCCATAAAATTTCATTTATGTAGCGCTTTTTACAACCAAATTGTCACAAAGCAGCTTTACAGAGTCCAGGTCCGAGCCCCAAGTGAGTTAGCCAAAGGCGACAGAGGCGAGGAAAATACTCTCTCAGCTGGAGGAAGAAACCTCGGGAGGAACCAAAACTCAAAAGGGGAACCCGTCCTCCTCAGGTCGACCCAGACAGAAAGAAAAGAGAGTCTTTATGGAGATAAATAACAAGAGAAGGCCTTCAAGAACAAAATTATTGACCGATTGCCATGGACTACAAATTCTCAGAAACTGAGAGTTTGAAGTCCATAAACAACAGGATCAGAGAAGGATGCTGAGGAAAAGGATGCTCAGGAGAGACTCTGAGTGTGTTGGAGAAGGATGCTGAGGAGAGACTCTGAGTGTGTTGGGAGAAGGATGCTGAGGAGAGACTCTGAGTGTGTTGGGAGAAGGATGCTGAGGAGAGACTCTGAGTGTGTTGGGAAAAGCATGGTGAGGAGAGACTCTGAGTGTGTTGGGAGAATGATGTTGAGGAGAGACTCTGGGTGTGTTGGGAGAAGGATGCTGAGGAGAGACTGGGTGTGTTGGGAGAAGGATGCTGAGGAGAGACTGGGTGTGTTGGGAGAAGGATGCTGAGGATGGAGCTGCAGAGAACAGGAGTAGAGGAAGGTCTAGTAGGAGGTTTATGGATGGAGTGAGGGAGGACATGCAGATGGGCTGAAATGGAACAAGCATTACTGCTCTTAAATACTGCAAAAGTAGCAGTTGGAATGGAAGAGTTATGAGACTTGGTAATTGAGTCAGCTGCCATCAAAAGTATTTCTAGCAAATGACAACAAACGTTACTACCTACCTAACATACACTCTCACTCCCTTTCTTGACTATTCCAAAGTCTTGTAGGTTGTGGAGAACAATATTCCTAATCTCTTTTCAGTTTTCCCCATTAGAAAACTTTATAAATAAAAACATATCAGTTTCATACTGATCCATCAGGCTGCAGCTGACAGAATGTTTTCCAGCTTTTCAAAATTTTTTACACAAACGGCAATGACCTACTACAGAACTTTTATTATAAATTACCATACTTTGATTGAAAAATATATATTTCAGTGTAAGTTAATGTAACAAGTCATTTTGGATCATTTCTGTTGCTCTGTTTATCGTGACATTTTTACAGTGTGAATGTCGACAGGTGATTTAAAACAGTGTAAAACATTCAAAACATCAAAAATAAAAACAAAGCTTTTAACATTTTATTTTTATGCCTTAAGCTGCTTTTTTCACTCCACTAGAAGTTGCTTTTTGCATCTATTACCGTGTTCTCCGAAATTCTGTGATTTCCCCAAACGAGATTACAAGTACTTGTTTGACTGTTTTGTATCCTGCTAAGATTGTGTTTTGTGTGCTTGTTCAATATTTGCTGCTCTTGTACTGCCCACTTTCTGCCGTGACAATACAAATTTCCCATTAATAAAGGATTATCTATCTTATCTTATCTATCTTATCTTATCTTTTCTATCTTATGTTATTCTTACCACACAGAGTGATTTGGAGGGTCTCTTCAGATCCAGATGGCACAGATTTTCCAGAAGAGGCAGCAGTTTAGTTACTGGAGGTTCATTATATTCTTTCATAAAGCTTAAACATGTGAGCACCGGCAGTACCACAGCACCACAGCACCATGTGATATGCTTGTGCTGGTAGCCTGAAGGAGAAGCCCTTTCACTTAAACAAACCCTTTAGCTCTGTGACCTCTGTCTCGAAACCCATAACCTGTATAACACTTTAAATTGTAATGGCCTCTTATCTGTTTCATTTTATTGGTCTGTGCATAAAGTTTTGAATGCTGCATCAGCACCACACAAGATATAATTTGACTCATGTCAGATTACCTATAACCTAGTCTTTGAAAATGCATTGGGGACAGCTGCAAAAAGTGCTGTAATTTTCTTTTTTACTACTGTAAAAAATGTCATGATTATTTTTGCTCCATAATTGCTCTGAAGCCTTCTCCCCTGTCTCATTAAATACAGATTTTAAAATGATCCAGTTTTTAGCAAAAGAAGAATAATTTAGCAAAAGAAGATTGTAGCTGGGCAATGCTACAAATGCTAAATTCACTAAGGAGATGGAAGTTTCTGTCAGCATTCACAAGAGACAAGGAAAGGCTATATAAAACAGAAAAGAAAAGAAGAATACACTCATAGAAAAATACTGCTGTCATCCTGTTCAAAGGGTTCAAGGTGTAAGATTCAAGGTTACTTTATTGTCATCAGCAGCTGTGCACAGGTACATAGTGAGATGGGACAACGTCTCTCCACAGACCACAGGTGTGAACATTACGTAAACCTTCTGGAGTGATAAGTACTGCACTATAGGTCTGATTACTGCACAGGAGGCAGTTACAGCAAGGATGACAAAACACTACAATAAATAGACAATAGTGGTGTAACAGTAATGTATGGCATGAATAAGTCAACCCGAATGAAAATATTGCACTATATATACATATATTATTGTGCATGAGCATATGATGTTGCACAGGAATCATTTTCTTATTGCACAGGACAGTTACCAGCATAGAAAAACCACAACTAGTAAATGTAGAGTTACAACTAGTTACAATGCAATACATTTATATGTATTGCATTGTAACGTCAAATGTGGAGGTCTTATGTGGAGAGAAGTGATTAAGTTTGTATCAGAAAAGAAAGACCTCTCCTGTTCCACTATTTTTCATAAATAACGTTGTTCTATATCAAGTTAAGTGCATGTAAATTATATAGATTAAAATTATGCACACAACTAACAGCTAACAATTGTCAAAAATAATTACGTTCCGTCCATTACTGTACCTGTCCTCCGTCATACTGAAAGATTGAAGCTCACCCCAGCTCAGGAATTCAGGAGTAAAACTGATCTCTGAGGTTCCTGTTTGAAATTACAGCTTCATGTACAAGTTCGCAATTCAAATTTACCACAATCCTGATAGCACATAAAGACAGCCACTCTTAGTCACAATGTTTCAGCACCCACTTTACTGTATAGATTTCTTTTTGCATTTGTGTTAATTTAAAGCCGTCCTTTTGAAATTGTCTCTCATTTTTATTAAATTACTGGAATTGTGAAGCAGTTACATCATTAAATACATGTTTCCCCAACAAACTGGATTTATATTAGTGAAAACGACAATTCCAGATTTGAATGGCAATGTATATGAACACAGAAATCAACTGTCAACCTAAACTCTATGAATCAAGGATCATTCCAATCTGCTTCCATAAACAAAATGGGAGAGATAATGTGAACATAATTGTGTCAAATGGGTTTCTTGAAGAGAAAAAATCATGTAAGTTCTCAAGAAAATATGTTGAGAGGCATTTTATAGTCATGGCAAAAAGTTTTGAGAATGGCACAAAAATAAATTTTTACAAAGTTAGCTGCTTCAGTTTATTGTGTAAGAACAGACCCATGAATAAAGAATGGTACCAAAACAACTGAGAGCTTCTCCCAACAATCCAAAAACAGTCTGGTGAAAAACATGCCTTTTCCAGCGTGACGGAGCTCTGTGTCATGAGGCAAAAGTAATAACTAGGTGGCTCGGGGAACAAAACATCGAAATTTCCATGGCCAGGAAATACCCCAGACCTTAATCCCATTGAGAACTTGTGTTCAATCCTCAAGAGGTGAGTGGACAAATAAAATCCACAAATTCTGCATAAACTTTATGAAATGCTTGTAATTACATTTCTACACACCATAGAATCCTCTGGCAAAAACATCTAAACTCGAGAGCAGCAAATTTTGAGTACGAAAATTTGTGTCATTCTGGCTACGACTGTAAGGTGTCATCACATATATTTCATTTTCCATCAACCTCTAAAACCAAAAGACACCTGATTTTCAAGACAATGGTGTTCCTGGGACCACAGTACATAAAAATGAATTCATTTTTCAGTCTTCGCAAGCTGTAGGACTGCTTGCAGGATAGTTAACATTCATGCACAAATTCAGCATAGAACTTGACCCGTGTAAAATCTTTTTGTCTGCTTGCCCATTAGGTTATGTCAAAATCCAGCTGGAGCATATTTCCCAAGACAGGCAGTGGTTTGGGCCCTGGGGGTTCATTATTGTCCTTCTTAAAGCTCACACAAAAGCGCAGGGAACACTCACCAGGATGTATTCTTAACTACTGGTGTTATTTGTATGATATTTTAGTGAATTAAAATAGCCAACAAAATCATTAATAAAGAAGGTACAGGTGGGAGGAATGTCTTTGCACTCTCACCTGTATCTGATATTTACCTATAGATAATACAATTATAAAATTAGCAGGGTTAGTCAGCTAGATGAGGTTGTATATGAGTATACTGACATTCATATTATTTGTTTAAGATCTCACCTATTATATATTTTTGCCATAGAAACCTCTCCTGTCTCTGCTGTGACCACTCAGAAATGATGGTGCAGACTTGTCAGGTTCTGCTTTTGTCTACTATGCTCACTAAAACCCATCCAACCATATTGTTCAGCCTCACTGCAGTAAAGGTCTGATTCTGTTTTTATATATATATATATATATAAATAAATGTGTGTGTGTGTTTTTAGTGTGTCTACATTTTTGTGTCAGATTGCAGGATTTAGTACATTAGTGATGCCTTTACAATGGCTTCACCAGCTCCAGTTCCGAATATTGTGGATTTTCAATTAAATTTTATCCATAGTGTTTTTACAACTGATGCTCTCACAAAGTAGCCTTACAGATTCTGGTTTCAAAATTTGGATTTGACAGGTTCACGAGATTTAAGCATTGACTTTTCTTGCTCTAGCATCATTTTGCAATTAAGGATCACTTGTAATCAAGAACAGTTTCTGTACGTCTGACCACAGCACACTGTCGCATTTGAGTTTCTACTGGTGTCTGGAAAACTCCAAGCACTTTTGCTTGTGATGAAAATATAAAAAGGGCTCCTTTCTGGCAAACCATCCATAATTTGTTGGCACTGAGGTGACATTTTATGGTGAATTAGGAGACATGGTGGATTAGGAGACCCCAAGATTCCAGCAAACTCAAATTGTCTTTTGAGGGGTTTTTTTACCTCTTAAAACACTGTAAAAAATCTGTTATTGAACGATGTCCTGATTACACAGATTAATATGCTTAAGTATTTTTGCTTTATTATTATCTCTTCAAAAACCTCATGAAGACGAAAGAAAGCATCCCCTTTTCTTCGTGGACTTCTCCCCACATAAAGATTTTAGCACTTAGAACTCTCCTCTGGTTCTCACACTCAAACACAATTTCAGTTCACTCTTTTACAGGACAGATTTATTTAAAAAACAGAAAGAAAGGAAATGGCAATACGCACATTATAAGGTTAATTCAGTGGTACAGTACAGTACATGGAATTAAAACCCCCACATTTACAAGTACATTGTCATGATCATAAAAAAAGTTCACACACAAACACAATATAACCAATATGCCTCATTTCAGTAACCATGTTTTAGGCAAGATCACCTGACAACTATGGTGAATCAACTAGTGCATGGAGGGCAATATTAAGTGACACCACAAACGCAGTAAAAATCCCCTACAGCGTTGTGTTGCGCTCAAACTGAAATCAAGCATGGCCAAAACCTCGCTGATAAAAAAAAGCAATAAAGATTTTTGATATTGACTAACCGAAGACTTCAAATCTACAAATGGGTAAGTACATTCAAATCCAGTAGCTCAGAATACTTGGTGAAGGGGCCAAGAAGACTGGGCCAAAATAGTAGCAAACATTTACATTTATGGTATTTGGCAGACGCCCTTATCCAGAGCGACTTACAATCATTAGTTGGTCTGGATAAGGGTCCAACAAATGTGAACTTTATCTGTCAAAAGTTTAGACACACCTACTCTTAGAAAGTTTTTCTTAGTTTTCTTTCTTCTTAGTCTTCAGGTCACCTCTGTACTCTTTTGACATTCTCTTATAAGTCTGTAAATTTTAGGTTTAAAAAGAAATGTAACTAGCTTTTGACAGGTAGTGCATATATAAACCAAAACATACATTACCTAACATCAGCAACTGGAAGATTATGTACCATTTAAGCACCAGTTTCCAAAATAATCATAGTGTTAAAACCCTAGTCATTATTAGAGCTTTAAAATGATTATTGGTCTGAGGACACTGATCACAACAGTAAACGCAACAAAAAGTCAATGCGTAATGTTTCGCTACCCAATCGTAACTCTACCTGAGATGGAATCTCTACCATCTCAGGTAGAGTTTTGTACATGGAAAACTGACTTTACTTCTCAAAGGAATTGCTTCTTTGGAGATTGTTGCCAGAGGAGAAAATGGTGTCTGTGCAATATATTGTGCAGGAGAAAAACATTCATTTACATATGCATATTTTAAAGAACAAGTGTTTATGAAATTCCCTTTTTCAGAAAAAAACAGTGCAATTGCTACAAATATAATACATAGTTTATATCCGTGACAATATAGCTATTTAGTTCTATGTTGAGGGTACAAAGCTAACAGACACTTGTTTTGAATGTTATATATTTATTTCCTTTTTTGTTCATGAATAGTTTTTGATTTTTAGTTAATTTTATGACCATTTTAGCCGGACACATACTTTCAGGTTTAAGATCACAGCAAGAGACAAAGAGAGGACAAACAAACAAACAAAAATCACACAAAACTCAAGTTTCTTCATACAAGTGCAAACCTACAAGCAATCCAGTCCAACTGTAACGCAGAAAACAAGGACCTTCCAACCACAACCACCGTTACAGTCCTGAAAAATTAAAAACCAAAAGACACATGAGGTGTGACACATCCAGACCTTACTGTTTAACTTGGTGGGGGGTTACATACCTTTCCACCCAAACACACTGCTTGCAATGATCGACACAGATAATTTCACAACAAACACATGCTTAGTTCAGACCTCCACAGTAGCCGCTGCCTGTGTGTTTGTGTGTGGAGGAGAGGAGGTGGCTGTCGGAGACCTGAGCATGTGGATTAGAATCTCTCAGCCCAGGCTGCACCTCATAAAGGCGAAAGTGAAGAAATCTAAAGAGTTCGCACGTCCTTCCCACACTTTTTCATTTTTTATGACCTTCTGAGCAGTGCTGGAACTGGGCGAAACTCAGAAACACCTGCTCCAGTGAGATCTGACTCACACAGTAGTCCTCAATGCTGTACTTCTCTTTAGCTGCCTCTAGGGTTCCAAACACCTTGTAGAGAAAAGACATGGCATTATTAGTATGAAACCTTAATAGATGTGTTGTTCAATCTAGAACCACAGGAGGACACATACAAAAAACTACCATCAGCATTTTTCCTCGTATCTACATGCAAACTGTGATGCTAAAGTGACTGAGGAACATACCTGAGCCCAGGTCAGTGTTTTGTCAGTCAAGTGGTAGTGTACCATTCCCTGGTGTTCATCCTTCAGTAAACTTCCTGTGAAGATGAAATGTGTACAAGACTTATTGTGACCATGTCAGTTTGAGCACATAGTGCCTATGAATGATTTTTGTCTTAAGATACAAACCAGGGAAAGTGCTTTCAATGAAGTCTTTAAAGAGCTGGAGGTCCATCTCCTCTAAATCAGTCTCTGTGTGGACTTTGGCCAAAAGTGTGTAGCCACTGCCAAATTTGCTCTTCAGATGCTGTGGGCTGCCCAGACACTTGAACTGGCCATTTACCATCACAGCCAGCCTGGTGCACAAAGCTTCGCACTCTTCCATGCTACAGACAGACAAAGAGTAGGAAGCCAGGACGCTACAGTAAACATCAGCTTGTTCTAAAATACGCCTAAATACAAAAGCAACACTTCATCCAAACATTGCCAATAGCCTAATTAGATGAGTTAAATTACGCAAAGCAGCTCATGCAAACTATTCCTCACCATCCTGAACTTATCTTCAGACTTTCTGGGACAGAAAAGTGCTCAGTATTTCTGTTTATATGAGTGTGACTCACCTGTGTGATGTAATAATGATCGCTTTTCCAGATTCCCTGGTGCGTGTGACCGCATCCCACAGCAAACGCCTCGCCACAGGATCCATGCCGGTGGATGGCTCATCCAAGAATATGACAGGCGGCCCACCAATCAGAGCCATTCCCGCACTTAGCTTCCTCTTGTTACCCCCACTGTGGGACAGAAAGCATGCAAATAGGAAAAAAATGAACATATAATACTAACATGATCCACCAGTGTACACTCGTTTAAATAACAGCTTGCTTTGTCTCATCCTTGCACCCCCACCGCCCCGCCCCGACCCAACCCTACCCCCACACCGCCCCAACCCTACCCCCACACCGCCCCAACCCTACCCCCACTCGGCCCCAAATCCACAGTACCTGTAACTGCGGACCAGTTTGTCCGCATGAGGCTCGAGAAGCAGTGAGCGTAACACGTTCTCTACGCAGGCGGACACAAACTTCTCTGGGATTCCCCTGAGCCTGGCGTACATGCTCAACGTCTCCCGCCCAGTCATGTGATCCAAAACTGCATCAAACTGTGGGCAGTATCCGATCCGCTGCTGCACCTGCAAGACACGCTTGGTTACAATACTCGCATAATTGAGTGCTTTTTTAAAAAAAACTATGATAAAGGAGCAATTCATTACAGCAATTATGCTATTAATGGACAACGCAACATTTTGATTATGGATAAAATGGGAATAAATTTGGAAACTTCTATTTCTTTTTTCAAATGTCAAATACACATCAGTTTTTACTATGGTTATTTACATAGTTCTACAAATACATTTAACCTAAAATGTTGTACATATTACAAATGCTTTTGGTAATTGAAGTAACTATATAGTGTTTCTGCAAAATACGACCTTCTTCACATCTCGGAGGATGCTGTAGCCATCGATGTAGGCATCCCCCTCAGTCACAGTCTCATCCCCAGTAAGCATTTTAAAGGTGGTAGTCTTCCCTGCGCCATTAAAACCAAGCAGGCCAAAGCATTCACTCTTCCCCACAGCCAGACACAAGCGATCCACCGCCCGCAGAGACTGACTCCCTGGGTATACCTGCTTATAACACAATACACATTACTCTAAAATGCAAATATAGATAATTAACGGCTGAAAAAATTGAGAGCTAAATTTACAACTGAAGAGTGTTCCAATATACATTTTCTATAATATCCTAACACCTTACTACTTTTTAAAAAACTTTTATCATTAGCAGCTGTTTCTCATTGGCGGACACAAAAGAACTTCAACCGTCACCTTGGTAAGTTCCTGAAGAATGAGGGGGCTTCCCACCATGGACTCCACGACAGGCTGGCACTCCAAAACCCGCTTTCTCTCATCAGCCACGTCCCGGTCTTCAGGCTGAAGAGCTTCCTCCCCAGTCAGTAGGTCCTGACAGACACACACACACACACACACAAAAAAATTCAGTTCATTCCATAAACCATACCACAAATATTTCACAACACTTCCTCAATTGCTGTGTGAGTAAATTATTTATTGCATATTATGCATTGCAGTAAAAATTGCTTCTCTCTTCACTCTCACCTTCCTACGTCTTCTGCAGAGGTTGAGCAGTGTACGTACACATTGGAGCTCAATGGCAAAAAGAAGGATAAGAAAAACCACACCCTGCAGGGACATGGCAACTAGGAATCGACCTACACCAGGCTCGTCCATGGAGAAGTAGTTCAGCTGGTAAGTGATGTCTGTAGAAAACCAAAAGTGCCAGTTTAGCACTAAAGTGAAGTCTATGAAGGTGGGTTAGAGTAGGGAAATAAAATGTACAGTGCAAGAGTATTTTAGGATCAGATCTGGGAACCAAGGCTCTGGAGCTGTATAGAGTTATACTTACTGAAAAGTTGGCAAATTTCTTTAGTAAAGTGGCTGGAAGTACAAAAGCGTATGGTCTCATAGTTCTGGTAGAACTGACTGAAGGACATGCCTAGGCAGTAGTTGGGGAAGAGCAGGAAAACTTTATCCAGCAGGTGTGAAAGACCTTGAAGCTGAAGCTCTGAATCAAGCAGAAGTAAAAGAAACACAGGGTACAATCATTTTACAGAGCAGAATACATATCAGTAGATTATGCACATCAGCACATGCCATTACAATTAAATCATTTACAAAAGTCACCCAAAATGCTAAAAAGCCACTAAATGCTAATGGTTTTCAGAAAGCCAGAGGAGACCAGTGAGCAAAACCTCATCTGCAAAATGCCAGTCGACCCATTTATGACTTATTGGCAACTAGTTTGGAAGATCCTATCCTTTAGTCTCTTGTGTCCCTTGTACGTGTGCGAGCGGATATCTGGCCTCTCACCAGGGATGGTCATTATGGTGACAGCAAGGAAGCAGGCCGTGCCGCTGATGATGTTGAAGATGGTGAGACGTGTGTAGGCAGTGGCAGCACTAGAGAACAGGAAGCTGAGAAGGTACATGAGAGGAATTACGGCCCAGCCGTAAAGCAGCAGCAGAAGCAGGACGTCCACCAAGTGGTTCTCGTCGACAAAAGCCTTCACTGCAAATGCCCGGAACACCACCTGGGTGAGAAAATGACACCGTACAATAAATAATCAACGTACGAAATGGATTAATCCTGTGAAAGGCTAAGCTTCATCCAGTAATAGGTCAAAGCCTAATTCTAATTCACATTTGAAGGAGATGGAAGAGGAGCAATATTCCAGCACACCTAGGGTTAAACTTGTCCAGTAGCAGTCAGAAGAATGACCAATACATTAGAGCTACATTAGAGCTACTCTGAAGATTCAACAGCATTTCACAACCCCCACAGTCCCCTGAATCCAGATGTGGAATTGTTCACATCTAATATCAACAGCGCATGACAACGGACATGACACGGACTCTCATCTCCTGACTTCATATCCTTTACAGTGAGGGGAACATATTCAGAACACATTAGAAGACAAATTCACACTGACCAGCATGAAGAGACACGGCAGCAGGAAGTTGATCAGGTCCCAGAGCAAGGCAGAAAACCAGAAGTTGGAGAGGTAGACACCACTAACTTGTTGCACATGCTTGGACTTCACAGAGCGCTCACTCACCAGGAGCAAAGCAAAAGTACTGGCCAGAGATGCCATTCCATACATCAAGTTAATAGCTATAGCAAAACCAGTCTGACTCCTATAAAGAGCAAAAGGGACAAAAGAACACAAAAAAAAAAACAAATAAGCAGGGCAAACTGGGTAAAAGTGGGAGAGCAGTTCTGCACTCAATAGAGAAATGACTACAAGCCACATTATTCCAAAAGGCAGTGCCGCTTGCTCTCCTTTCACACCATTTTTACCAGCCCAGTTCTAGTACTGATTTTTTAAGCAGCACTCCTCCTTAAATGTTCAGTGTCATAATGTGCAATTTTACAGGATGCAAATAAAAGTTAGAGCATCTCCTTTCATCACGAATAAGATGTCTAAAAGCTGTCTACTCGCTTCCCTTAACTATTTGAAATATTAGTTAACTATGGCATTGCATCTACTCATCTGCAAAAGAGACTCACTCTGACAGCTGACTCTGGGCTGCCTCGGACACGTTGCGGGGCATGGGATCATTTCCCATCTGGATGGATGCGTTGGGGCCGGCCAGCAGTCTGTAGAGTGCATTGTCCACCAGCATGAGGGCAGTGGCTGGGGTGTGGTAGCCCTGATTGTTGAAGTAGCCTGTGATTTCAGCAAACCTACTGGTTCGACCTCTGAAGGCTGCTCCCACTACGCAATGCTCATTGAAGGCTCCTCCCTCCCTCTCGGCATTGTACAGCACATACTCTGAAAAGTCTGTTAATACGAGCACATTGTGTTATAGAGTATTCCTTCATCGTTAACTACCCCCCTATTATAGGTATCACTACAAGTAATAGAATGTTTTCATATTACCAGTTAGGTTGGTCGTGGGTGTGCCGCTCTGGGCAGAGAGCTGCGTGGTGTAAGCTTTAGCGAGGGCTGCTGCCAGCGGTCCCGCGTTGGTGTCCAAGGCTACAGGCACGGTGGTGGGGCCGTAGAGGCTGAGGGCCAGACGAAGCTGAGGCGCGCTTTGATGTCCAGGCAAGGAACGAGCCACCACCAGGGCCACTACAGTGAAGATAAGTGGCACTAGAAACTGTGCAACCATCACCTTCCAGTTCCGACAGCTGTAGAGCGCTCTTTTCAGGAACATGGCATAGAACTGCTGCATGTACAGCTTAGCCTAGAGAGAAAGAAAGGAAGAATGTGGTAAAAATGGTAACTGTAAGGTGATCATAAATTTGCATTACTATACCATAGAGGTAATATTTATGTCACAATGACTGCCAACTAGACACCATCGGTAAACTATATCCAGGGGTTGACATAATTTTTTTGCTGTAGTACTCTAATGAGTACCTACATGAATCAATTGGTACGCACCAAAATTAAAAATTCTTTCTGTGCCTTGACTGTGGTTCCGAGGGAGTAGGGGGTTAGGGTTGTGCGGGCAGAGGTCTGTGCCTCGGCCATGGCGTGGTTCGGGTTGGGGGGGTGGGCGTTGCTAATATTAGTTGCCAAGTGCCTTGTAAAGCATTGTGAAGTCTGTGGTCTGTGTCTCGGCGTCGAGGGGCGGGGCGGGGCGGGGCACGCAGTATGAAGTTACTTAAATTAGATGCGCATTTGCGCTGTGATACTGAAAACTGCCGCGCATTTGCGTACCACATACGCCAATATGTCCATGCATACCACTTATGTCAATCCCTGCCTATATCCTCATTTTTAATGATTCTCTGTACTTCTGCTGGTCTGTGTTGCAGTGACGAACCCCTGTGTTGAGTTTGATGTTGGAGCAGTCCTCTGAGATTAGAGTGCCACTGTCAGTGAAGTCAGTCACATCAGTAAGGCCACTAGTGCTGCTAGTATCATCCACGGTCCAGTCATGTGACCTGCGCTCATGCTGGTACTGCAGGGCAGGAAGTTGGATAGCCTGAATGTCCAGACTGGAGTCCACCAGCTTCCCCACCCTGACCAAGTGCGCGCGCACACACACACACACACACACACACACACACACACACACACAAGCTAATAAGTAAGATGCCAAACAAACACGTTTCACAAAACCTTACTAATGTCACATAAAAGCCATGGCCTCACTCAATCAGCCTAAATACAGGAAGCTCAGTTTACTAATACTAGAGGCTGTACAAGTCCATTCTGGAAACGTAGCCCTACTCTATTCTTCCTTCAACTCAGATTACAGGTCACTGCATAAACCTGTACTTAAGGGCCTGCAGGACAGGAAGTTATATAAAAGGCTGCCTAGATGGATGTAGTTAAAATGAAATGGGAGAAGGATCAACAGCAGACAATGGCATTTCAAGCAAAAATAAAATTTGAAATTCACTAGGAACAATTTGATCATTCTTCAAAGACAGGCAATAGTCTAAACATTTCTATTTTTAACTTTCAACTTTCTAACTATCTGAATATTTAAAATCATGTCCCATCCCGAGATAGAGCGTCTTCAATCGCTATTTGGGCCTAAAACCGTCTACTGTGAGTCTGGAGAACATGCTGAAAAAACAGCCTTAGTCATAGTTCCTTCATAGGCTGCTTAGTTACCTTACATTCAGACTGAAAATTAAACATCTATAATGGGATTAAACATGTTTTGGAGAAAGGAGCAACACAAAAGAAAATTAAAATTGGGCCTTTTTGGCCCTGTAGGATTCAGACTGTATAAAGCCCTTTCATCTCTACAGGATGTACTTCATGATTCGTGAGATTCCAGGAAAAAGGCTGTTGTGTAAGTGTAGGTGGTACCAAGGGCACTAAGATTACTACCACGCCTGCTAAAGCAACCATGCAGTCAGATTTTACACACACACAATTTACAAGCACCAGTAAATCTTCACTTGGACAACAAGAACCAAAATCCTATCTTATAAGTATCTGATGTGTAAGTATTTGCCTATTTATGGACATTATTATTAATTTGGGTTCATCTACGTACCTGAGGAAAACTTCCTCCATGGTGGTAACAGATGCACCATAGCTTGCGATGCCCAACTCCTCTCTGTTCATCTCCAGCTCAGCAAAAAGGAGCTCGAACCTGCACAGATTTAACACAACTGTTAGATAATGATGCAAAATCCACCTGTAGGTAAAGCACTACATTATGTGTGTGTGTGTGTGTGTGTATATACATAGAGTG
>JBBJLS010000028.1:4158043-4172301 GCA_037577275.1 Bryconaethiops microstoma | reverse complement strand
AGGAGGAATTTCGTGCTGTTCACACTGTGTGCTGTGGTGTGTTCTAGTATGACAGAATGGTCACTTTCACTTTCACTGATTGGCTAGAAGCTTCTGTGACGTCAGTATAGCAGAGACTAATGATGTGACTAATACAAACTGTTTTGCAGCCTTCTGATGGGGTGCAGAAGCTTTAGTGTTTGGACCATGTGTCCAGTAAACCCTTGGCACTCCAGTTTGACAATATTTTCGTCCATGTTATGAATTTGTTTTCCCCTTCTCCCTTTCCACTTTCCCAGGCTGGGATCATGACATCACTGAATGCACGCTGTTCCATCCTGGCTGCAGCGAACCCGGCATACGGCCGCTACAACCCTCGTAAGAGCATAGAGCAGAACATCCAGCTGCCGGCTGCGCTGCTGTCCCGCTTTGACCTCCTATGGCTCATCCAGGACAAACCAGACACAGACAATGACCTGCGTTTGGCCCAACACATCACTTATGTCCACCAGCACTCCAAACAGCCCCCCACACATTTCAACCCCATCGACATGAAGCTGATGAGGTAAACAAGTACAATGCGAGTGCTCGTTACTGCGCTGCGCAGCTGGGTTCAGTGTTCTGCTAAGAAAAGATGAAGTATTAAAACTGGTTCATCCACATCAGTAAGGAACACCCAGAGTCCCCAATGACAGAATATCTGTGTGTGTGTCTCAGGCGGTATCTGAATAAGTGTAAGAAAAGGCAACCGGTGGTTCCAGAGGCTCTTGCTGATTACATCACAGCTGCTTATGTGGAAATGAGGAAAGAGGCCCGAGTGAGCAAAGACACCACCTTCACCTCCGCCAGGACTCTACTGTCCATCCTGCGTCTGTCCACAGCACTGGTGAGACAATTCTCCTTGGGTAGATGAGAGCTGGACTGTGCTGAATGTGTGCACGTGCGAGAGACCAGTGTGTGGTAAAGTGCTTATAGTGCAGGTAGTGTGTGTGTTCTACTGCAGTGTGGGCACTTCTGTCACACACTGGCCGCCGTCGCTGCTGTTTGTGAGAAGTGTTGAGACTCGAACGAGGGTCTAGACTTACTTTTCTTCCGCCTACGTGACCAACCATACCTGGTCTGAAGTGAAGTTAAACGTGTCCAGAAACACTAAACTGGTCTGAAATGGTATTTATTTAATTGCTTGGATTAGTTTTGCATTTGTGTTTCAGAAGCTGACTGAGTTTCAGTCTAATCTGTCACTCATGAATGTGAATGTGATGTTCTTGTGTATGGAGTCTTATTGGTGGGATGTATTTTCAGTACTGGAACGGTGATGGACTCTGGGTCTCCTGGACTGCACAGTAACATCTGCTTATAAGGAGCTCTGGTCCAGTCGGACGGATCTGCACGAGGGGTTGAGGTTTGCGCTGCTGGGGGTTAAAAGTGCTGTTTGTGCAGGTAGCTGTGCACGCCTACTGTAGAACCAGCACTTCAAACACACAACAGCAACACACACTTGCTTCACTTAATCCAGTGGGTGACCACTGGTGACTTGCCTTCAATGTGTTGTACATTCTTGCACTTAGAGAAATTGGTACTTCCTGCTGTTTAACAGTTGGGGTGGCATGAGGATTCATCTCCAGATCTGCTTTTTGCTAGACCACAAGCTTTGCTGTCGGTGTTGGTCAGCTTTGCGGGGTGGGCAGCCAGCCTTCATCAGAACCGCTGTGCAAACCCATGCAAAACTGACTGCGCCTCGACCTAAGCACACAGAGGACCTTCTTAGCCAAACAGCCAATAGAGACTAGCTGGTGTTGAGAGGCGGAGACTTGGGCAATTGCTGGCTTTCCCATAAGGCATTGCACTTGTCTCGGTCTGACAGTGCCGGCACAGCTCACCCTGGAACAACCAGGAACACTGACAAACACGCATGATAGAAAACCTGTTTAGGTGTTAACTGTGTTTGGCCTGTTACAGGCTGATGATTTGTTTGCGTCTGTGTTAGGCGAGGTTGAGGATGGTGGATGTGGTGGAAAAGGAGGATGTGAATGAAGCTATGAGACTGATGGAGATGAGCAAAGACTCACTGCAGGCTGACAAATCCAACACCACCAGGTTAGTTCACAAGCACAATGCAGAAATTTGTTGTTAAAATCCAGTGGAATTGAAGTCACAGCTCTGATTCTGATCCCCGTACAGCAGAACCTACAGCTAGTCAGGGTGTGAGTGTACTGGCTATAAAATATTTCATTTTTGTGCTTCTTGCCTGCCTGGCCGTTCTGCCTCCAGGTTTTCTCTTTAGAATCCAAACTGAACTGAACAGAACTACGTTCCTTTGTTCGTTTTGTTACATTCAAATGGCCGCATCAAAGAATAAAATCCTATTTGAACGTGCCCCCTGTGGGGTTTATTCTGATTGTGAGGCAGCACTCATAAAATCTGGAAATTTAAGACTTGTATATTGGAACCAATGTTTCTGGAGTGGTGTTTGAGTGGTCCATGTCACTGTTGTAATTGTGAGCAGGTTTCGTTGAAGCTGTTCGTGTCAGTTCAAGTTTTGCCTCCCAGCCGAGGAAAATGTCAGTTTAATAAATGTTTTTATGGCTCTGATAAAGGTCTGTAAGATTTTCTGACATGCAGTCTATGTTGCAGGACCCAGCGACCGGCAGACTTGATCTTCTCTCTGGTGCGGGAGCTTGCCGGGGACGGGGGTAAGGTGAAGGCAGTGCGAATGGCGGAGGCAGAGCAGAAGTGCGTGTCCCGCGGCTTTACACCGGCCCAGTTCCAGTCTGCCCTGGACGAGTATGAAGAATTGAATGTGTGGCAGGTTAATCAGGGTCGCACACGCATCACCTTCATCTGAACACCAAGCTAACCAATCCCATCCCCCTCCCTTTTGTGGCTCAAAGCTTCTTTTTTTCTTTTCTTTTTTTTTTTTTTTATGGGCTAATTTCTGGAATTGTATGTTAAATGATGTTGTCATTCCTTTTTAATATGTGGATAACACTGAAACGCTTCGGTAATGCTTCAATAAAGCCTGTAAATACAGATTTATCCATGCTGCTTTTTCTGATTAGGAAATTCATTGGTTGGAATTCTGTGCATGTGAATATTAACAGGTGTTGAGTCTGCAGCACGGACTCAACATTAATGTGGGTCAAAAAATGTAGTCTCGTCTACAGGTCAGCAGGTTAAATTGCAGGAGTCCTAAGTAGGAGTGTAATGATTTTCATTAATAAAGTAGATCTGGCCCTCTGCCTTCTTCCATCTAATGACTTCCCACTGCCTCAAGACTGATGCTTTATAAACTCTAAAATGCACTCTTAAAGGGAATTCCATTGATTTTCCCCAATTCCCATGAATCTCTATGCAATGAATTTTAGATTTATGACAAATCTTAAAACCTTTGTGTGATAACATCAGATGGAGCAACCTTAGCCAGTCATGCAATAGGTAAGCTTTTAGAGGTGAATGTCTAGTTCTTTTTACCACAACTGTGTACTGTTCTGACAGAATGGAGTGTTTCATGCCAAACCCACGTTTACACCATAAATGCCTTCAGGTAGTCTGATCCTTTGTTGGGTTGGATCTTTTGGTTCCTCCAGCTCATGTTTATGAGAACGACAAGCACTAAAGCATGTTGAGGCAGGAGCTGTGGTCAGTCATGGCATGGAACATTTCTACCTGTGTGAGTGGGAGTTGTGTCTCCTGCCTTTGCTGAGCAAACTCAAATGTCCTTTCCATACAATATCTAGAACCAGATTTTTAAAGTAAAGTGACCCTGACAGCCATGTTTGAGCACAGCACACAACGTGAAATTCTTTCTCTGTATTTAACACATTCAGTGGGCAGCAAGCAACACAGCACGCGGGGCACTGTGGGGACAGCACCTATATCAGTGGTGTCACTGGCAGTCCTGGGTTTTGAACCCGCACCCTTCCTATTGCTGGGGAAGCTCCCTAACTACCAGGCCATCAGCTGCCATAGGTCTGAGATCTGATCAGCTTTTTAGTCTTGTCTGAGTGACACAAACAGTGCTGTGAAAAAGTATTTCTTTTTTTGCATGTTTGTCACACTTAAATGTTTCAGATTATCAAACAAATTTGAATACTAGACAAAGATAACTCAAACACAAAATGCAGATTTAAAGTGATATTTATTAATGGAAAAAAAAACCTATCCAAACCTACATGGCCATATGTGAAAAAGTAACTGCCCCCTAAACCTTATAACTGGTTGTGCCACCCTTAGCAGCAACAACTGCAATTAAGTGTTTACAATAACTGGTAATAAGTCTTACATCGCTGTGGAGGAATCTGGCCCATTCGTCTTTGGAGAATTGTTTTAATTCAGCCTTATTGGAGGGTTTCCAAGCATGAACCACCTTTTTAAGGTCATGCCACAGCATTTCGGTTGGATTCAAGTCCAGACTTTGACTAGGCCACTCCAAAACCTTCATTTTGCTGGTGTGTTTTGGATCGTTGTCCTACGGCAGAACCCAAGTGCGCTTCAGCTTGAGGACACTAACTGATGGCCGGACATTCTCCAGGATTTTTTGGTAGAGAGCAGAATTCATGGTTCCATCAATCACAGCAAGTCGTCCAGGTCCTGAAGCAGCAAAGCAGCCCCAGACCATCACACTACCACCACCATGCTTGACTGTGGTGATGATGTTCTTTTTCGCCAGATGTAACGCACACCTCCCAAAAAGTAGAACTTCTGTTTTGTCAGTCCACAGAATATTGTCCCAAAAGACTTTGGGATCATCCTCACTTTGGTAAAAGTGAGATGAGCCTTTGTTCTTTTTGGTCAGCAGTCGTTTTCGTCTGAAACTCAGTCTCTTTCTTATGGCTGAGTCATGAACACTGACCTTAACTGAGGCAAGTGAGGCCTGCAGTTGTTCTGGGTTCTTTTGTGACCTCTTGAATGAATCGTTGCTGAGCTCTTGGGATAATTATTGTAGGCCAGCCACTCCTAGGAAGGTTCAGTACTGTTCCGTGTTTTCTCCATTTGTGAACAATGGCCCTCACCGTGGTTCGCGGGAGTCCCAGAGCTTTAGACATGGCTTTGGAATCTTTTCTAGACTGATAGACGTCAATTACTTTGTTTCTCATCTGTTACTGAATTTCATTTCATTCATGATGTCTCTCCTTTTCTGGGATCTTTTAGTCTACGTTTTAAGTGATCTCTGGATTCATCAGGTCTGGCAGTAATCAGGGTGTGGCTAGTGGAATTGCACTCAGCCTTCCAAACAATGTGATTAACCAAAGTTACTGCATGATTTTACAAGGGGGGCAATTACTTTTTCACATAAGGCCATGTAGGTTTGAATTGTTTTTCTCCTTAATAAATAAAATCATCACTTAAAAACTGCATTTTGTGTTTACTTGGGTTATCTTTATCTAATATTTTAATTTGATAACACAGATCAACAGGTCAAAATCATCAGAGATAAGTTAATGTGGGTTTTGTAGAGTTTTTCATGCTGATTTCAAATCTGTGTTTAGTTTAATCTGAAAGCTGATCTGAAATCAGCATGAAAAAAAATGGTTTAGAAAGGTGTTGTGGTTTCTAAAGATTACCAAAAAATTTTTTGTTGACCTGTGTAGTCTGAAATGTTTAAGTGTGACAAACATGCAACAAAAAAAAAGAAATCAGGAAGGGGCAAATACTTTTTCACAGCACTGTAAATCAGCCATAACATTAAAACCACCTACCTAATGTTACGTCAGTAAAGTACCCCTAATAGTCACGCGTAAACACACCACAGCACACAATGTGAAATTCTTTCTTTACATTTAACCCATTCACCAAGTGAACCACCAATGAGGGGCGCCCAGGGAGTAGAATGTGGGGACGGTACCTTGCACAAGGGTACCTCAGTGATAGCACTAGCAGTGCTGGGTTTGAACCCACAACCTTCTGATTGCAGGGCCAACACCCTTACCACTAGGCCACCAGCTGATTAGTGGTTGTACGCTGTTTGTATGTTGTCTAAACAGCTCCGTCCCATAGATGCTTGATCAGATTGAGCTCAGGGGAATCAGGGGACCAAGCCAACACCTTGAGCTCTTTAATGTTTTTCAAACCGTTCCTGAACAGTGTAGTGTGGGAAAGGGGCACACAGCTGAAAGAGGGTCTATCAGAGCAGCATGAGCTTCGTCATTAGTTTATGCTACAGCTCTTCTATGGAATCGGACCAGATGGGCTGGCTTTTGCTCCCCACATGCATCAGTGAGAACACACATGACCCTGTTGCTGGTTCTGTTTCCTTCCTTGGTTCCCAGAACCCCACTGCAAGATGTGCTATTGTTATGGCGATCAGGGTACAGATGTTAAACTCCAGTGCAGAATCACTGTGCATATTAATGTTCTCCTCAGAACTCTCCCACATGATTATGATGATGATGTTCTCTCAGCTTTACGATGCTGTGGCCTGTAATCTCCACCTCAGCATCTCTTAAAGTCATGTCTGGAATGTGAGGCGCCTCTTTCTCTTTTTTATAACCTCTCCTTAAAAAACATCTGGTATCGACAAATACTCTGCTGTCTGTGTTTTACCAGCATTTTATCAGCGTTCTGGACCCTCTGACAGCTTTACTGGGCAGCAGGAAACAGCAGTGTCTGAGAAACATAACGGGATAATTACAGTTTTCACACAAAATATTTCTGTACTGCTGTGTGTGTGTATGTATGTGCATGTATGAATGTGCTGTGTGTGTGGTATGTGCATGTGTGTGTGTGTGTGTGTGTGTGTGTGTGTGTGTGTGTGTGTGTGTGTGTGTGTGAAACTGTGTAACTGTGTTTGTGCACATGTGCAAATGTGGGGTGTGTGTGTGTAGCTTGTGTGGAACTGTGGGTGGGGTCTCTGGGTTGAGTCACCTGCATGCTGTTGTGTGATTGACACTGCGTGTCTGTATAAAATGGACATTTGAAGCTGAGCAGTGAGAGCGGCTGTCTTAGTGAACAGGTAAGTAACACTCTCTCTCACATTCACTCACACACTCACACATACACACATACACACTTGTGCGTAAGTGAAGGACTGTAACGTTTGTAAAGTGTTTCTGAATGAGGTTACCCACAAAGAAACAAGGTTCTGCTTCCTCAGAGCAGCACTAAATGTTTATAGGGAACACTGTGTGTTCAGTGCTGCAGGTCTGACTGTACAGTGTGTTTGTGTGTGAAGTGTTTTATTTCCAGTGATCAGTGGATTATTTACAGGCATCAAACCTGGAAGGCTGATGACGGTGTAATTATAGATGTGGGTGGAGATGAAGATGGAGATGTAGGTGTAACTGAAAATGGTGATGGAGATGTAGATGGAGATGGTGATGAGAATTACCTGGCGATGATGGAGGTGATGAAGATGGTGATGTGATAGAAAAGGTGGTGGCGATGGGGAGAAATAGGTGTAGATGGTGATGGTGATGGTGATTTGATAGAGAAGGGGGGAAGGTGTGATAGAGATGGTGATGTAGGTATAGATGGAGATGGTGATGTGATAGAGAAGGTGTTGGAGATGTGATGCTGATGGGGATGGAGATGGTGCTCCAGCAAGAGCCATTTGTGAGCTCACCGCAGGTTGAAGAGAACAACCACAAATCTTCAGCTGTCCTTTCTTCACTTTAATCATTTTATTGTTCGTAAACAACATCTAATAAACCAAAATGATTGTAATTTTAATAGTTATAATAGTTATTTTAACAGTAAAGATCATTAAACAACGTAAAAAAATGTATATAAGTGTGTTTACATTTCTAAATCTGACCGTGTGTGTGTGTGTGTTCACACAGTGATCATGGTGGTGAAACTGATCTGGGTGCTGTGCTGTCTCACGCTGCTGCCTCGTAAGTCTGTTTGGATTTGGCTATCAAATATTGACATTAATTAAAATACTCATACATTATTTAAGTTCCTAATTTGTTCCTAATTTCCTAATGTGTTATTTTAGGCTGGCTGGATGCAAAGTCGTTACTAGACGTAATCAAACAGGAAGGTAAAACCCTGTTCTTTACAAACCAAGACTTATTTTCTTTTTTTAATTAACACATTAATGCAATAGTTGAGGAACCTCAGAGTGTGTGGAAGTGTTCAGACATGCTGATGTGGTTTGTGTGTGTGTGTGTAGGCACGGCTCCATTGAGTATAGATGCGGAGAAGGCGAACGGTTTCCTCTCAAGCTCCAGGGGCCGCCGCAGTGTGGACCCCCGCTGGCACCGGCAGGCCCCAGACTTCCAGGCTTATTATCGCTACTACAGCAGCATTGGGCACATGGAGGGGGTGAGAGACTTTACAGGACAATAACGCAGTAGGTAGAGAGAGACGGATGGTGTTAGACATTACAGAGCAATAACACAGCAGGGGAGGGGCTGGAGGGGGGAGGCATTAAAGTGATGGGTTGTTTTTAAGCTTTTGTGGAAGCCAAACACTCTTTTAAAAATTGATTTACCTTAAAGTAGTCGAAAACACAAAGATAAATATATAAATGTCAGTGTGTGTTATTTCTACACATACAAACATTAAAATTCACTCACTTTCTCATTTTCTGTAACTGTTATTAGTCACTAGGGTTGCGGGTAAGATTAAAATTTGAAACTGTAATATGAGATTCTATAAATATAAGAAATCTGCATAAACCCTGCCTTTTCTAAAAATACCTATTACCTGCGTGACGGGCCTGATGGTCAACTGGACTGGGTGTTTTGGGGAAAAAGTCATTAATCACTAAACATGTTGGCAACATCACGGCCCAGACACTGACTGGTCAGCTGTGGCTTGTGGAATGCAGGATGCCATTCATCCTCTTCTGGTTATGGTTTTCACTTACACCCTAATGGCACCACAGTTACACTGAGCTGCCTGAGGCGACAGAATGGAACTAATACAATATTTAAGGCAGAATGGAAAATTCCTTCTTCTTAATGCTTTATTAATACTTTATTAATGCTTTATTAACATTTTCAATACTTTATTAATGCTTTGATCATTAACTCTTTGCCTGAAACAGATTTTCTCAGATGGAATGTGTCTTCCCAGCTTCGTAAATGTTTTCTGTGTTTTCCTGCAGCTGTATGAGATTGACCGGATACGGATGCTCTATCAGCAGATGCGCCACCTGGAACACGTCTACGGCCCCAACGCCCCATATTACCAGAGCAAACTGGGCATTCCTGTCCTGCCACCACTGCCCAAATGTGATCCGGCTAAGGACAAGAACTGCAAACTTCCCCCAACGACCCTGCCTGCCCTGGAGAAGGCCCCTGCTCCGGTGAAAGGCCCAGCCCCCCCACCCCCCCCTGCCCCTGTTTCCCAGTCTGATGTCATTTTTTTCTGCAATGCCAAAGACCCGCTCTGCAAGCCACACATCATCTACAAGCCCACAGGGGCAGCGCTTGTGCTGTGTGACCCCCGATACCACCCCACCTGCAAGCTGGAGGGTCCCCCTGCCCCTGCCCCTGCCCCGAAGAAAGTGGCTCCGCCCCCTGCACCTATAGTGTATAAGGGAATGGAGTATGACTGTGACCCATACTGGGACCCTGACTGTCTCATAGATAACCCGCCCCACCTCATTAAAGGGAAGGTGGCCCCAGCCCCTCTGCAGCCGGAGCCTGAGGAAGAGGAGGAGGAGATAACTCCAGCCCTGCCTGCCCCCATTGCCAAGAAACACCCAGTCCCTTACTATGGTTACCCCCATTACCCCCACTACGTTCACTACCTCCAGTCCGAGCTGTACGACCCCCAGCGCTATTCCTACCCGTCCCCAAGCACTGACTAACAATGCCCGCAAACAAACAAGCAGGTAAACAGAGCTGTGTGGCGAGGAGTGTCTGTTAACTACTCAAAAAAACAACTGAGTGTTAAAGACAACCCAACTCTGTTACTGTTTTTAGTTTGTGTGTGTGTGTTTTGAAGGTCCCATATGAGGTAAAATCATGTTTTCTCCCTTTTTAAAAATAAAGTGTGATGTGAAAACATTGCAGTTTTGATCGTGTGGTCTAAACATCTCACCTAAACACATTTACAAACATTCATTCAGCCTACAGCAGGTTAGCTCCGTTTACAAGAATTTAGTTCCCCCTACTCGTGTTGAAGTTCTTCAGTTCAGACTGCTTTTAGAATGAGACACAGTACAAGGCAGCCAATCAGACCAGAGCTCATTTACATATTTCACTCTTAAAGGAGCAATAACCCAAAAAACGTGTCTCTGATTCTAAGGGGTAAAGAGGATGGAAAATGGTGGAGAGAAGAACCAGGACTGATTCTGAAATATTCGCCATATTAAAAACTCATTCTGAAATATTCATCACATAACTCATGTTCATAACTCATATCACACTCAAACATTCACCATATCCATAACTCATTTATAACAGGCTATAACTGAAATACTCGCCTTGTTCGTAACTCATCTTACTTTCACTACGTTCCAGTGTGTGCAAGAACATGATAAACTGATGAGAATGGAAAAAAGCCTACCGTCGGCATGATATATTATTTAGGACATAAAGTAACTTGTCTGGGTTTCATCTAGATAGACCACTATTTACGTGATGTGTGTGTGTGTGTGTGTGTGTGTGTTGGTTCTGCTGCTGTTGCAGTTTTAAGCTATTAAACAGCAGCTGCTGGGTTTAATGGAGGAACTTTCCCCTGATCAGTCGTTCTTCAGCACCTCCTGCTGTGCTCCTTCCATCGCTCCGGGACAAAACACTTACTAAGCCGCCACATCTCACACACCCACACATACAGTTAACCATGCCCAGACGGAGACAGGGCTGTTAAAAACATCTGTGATCCTCAGGACCTTCTATATCTTCTGAGAAGTTATGAGCTAAAAACACAGCTGTGTGTGTGTGCTGTATCTGTAGACACTTTGCGATGTAAAGTAGGTTCTCCTGCTGGTGTGGGTTCCATTTAAACCTGCCCATCGCATCTGTCAGCAGTCTCACCCGCCTCGTTTGTTGGTAAAAGTTATTCTTAGTTCCACTCATCTCCTTTTTCTGTGTGTAGTCTGTTTAATTTCGCTCATCTTGTTTGTTGATGTAGGTTCGGTTCAGTTTCACTCATCTCGTTTGCTGATGTTGGTTTTGTTTAGTTGTGCGCACACACACACACACACACACACACACACACACACATATATATATATATATATATATAAAAAAAAACCACTTTTGCACATTCCCAAAAATCAAAGACATGTTTATTTGCAGAATCTTCCACAATAACAAACACAACTTGTGTGTGTGTGAGAGAGAGAGAGAGAGAGAGAGAGTGAGAGAGAGAGAGCGAGAGAGAGAGAGAGAGAGAGAGAGAGAGATTAAACTCAGGTGGTCAGAACAGTTCACCTGTACAACTGCACAGACGCCTACATCAAAACTGTGTACATGTGCATGTTAATGTGTGTGTGTATCAGAAGAACAGTCCCCTCATGCGGCGGCCAATTCCTTGTCTGTCATACAAGACATTGAACTTGTTGATGAACTGGTTCATGCTGTTGCAGGTTTTGGTGATGGTTCCCAGGTACGCCATCAGCCCCACATCGTTACATTGCTGAGGAAGACACACACACACACACACACACACACACACACACACACAAAACAGTAACCACACTGAAACTTACTTGTAGTTCTTGTATGTGCATGTGTGTAAAACTCACGTCGTAGAAGTCGGTTTTGAATTTGAGTGTGCTCAGAACAGGCAGACGGTGACACAGAGCGTTTGCCTCCCTCAGGATCTCATGATTAAACGGCACCTCCCCTACACACAAATACAAATCAGTGCACATGACACAGTCAAAAAACAATGAAAATCCATGTGTGCAAGTCTGTGTGTCCCCTCACCTGCCTCCACCGCCTTCACGTACTCCAGAATCAACTTCACCCGACTGTGCAGCATCTTTATTGCACTGTGCTGAGCAATCAGGTGTTCAGCCACTAAGGGGGAAAGAGAGGGGGTGGGTTCAAGGTAACAGTGTTACACACAGTGAAATGTTTTTTTTTAATTTTTATATTTAAGTGTGTGTCTGACAGATTGTGTGCGTGACAGTTTGTGTTTGTGTGTGTGTGTGTGTAACCTGTAGAGTTTTCTCCGGTGCCGGTAGCGGTCATACGTGCCACATGATCGACTCCGATACGCTCTGCCTCTTCTGTTGCCAGTGTGTACGTCAGCTCTGCAAACAACATGGTTGCCTAGTAACAACACCACAGAACAGAGTCAGCTGCAGTTTCATCCTAAACATCACCGTCATCACCACTTATATTATCACCACCATTTTCCTCATTTTCACCTCTCCATTGATGATGTCAATCACCGACTCATACACACTCACTGGCAGCTACAGAGAGAGAGAGAGAGAGAGAGACAGAGAGAGACAGAGAGAGATGGAGTTTTAGGAGTTAGTTGCTGTAAAACCACTGTGTATGTGTTTGTATAAGACTGCTGCACTTACATCTGTGTGTTTGGTCATAGGGTTCAGCTTCAGAAAAAGTGGACTCTCTATGATCTCACACACCTAAAACATACACACAGAACCAGTGTCATATCGTACATACTACGATAATAACTAATAAGTACTGTGAAAAATGAAAATAAGCATTATATAGTTTAAACCAGGAGTGGCCAACCAGTCAGAGACGAAGAGCCACATTTTTTACTGTGTTACTGCAAAGAGCCACATCATACACATGGGCACACACAGGCGCGGACTGGGACTAAAAAACGGCCCTGGACTTTCTTCACGGCGTCTCGACCGTGGTTCCGGGGGTGGGGGGCTGGGTGGAGGGGTTTACTTTCTTTTAAAAGTTGACTCACAGCTGTCGATTTGGCAATACTGACTCAAGTGACTCACACACCTGGATCAGTTTAGTGCGTGACTCAGAGGGAGCCGAATCCTAAAAAGGATCAGAGTATTACAGCTCTAGTATTAAACTCAAGCGAAGCGAACAGGTACATTAAAAAAAACCACAAACAAAAACTTCGAAATCAAGATAAGAGCCGCATGAAACCAGGCAAAGAGCCGCATGCGGCTCGGGAGCTGCGGGTTGGCCACCAGTGATTTAAACTATTAGTGAATTAATTAATGTACTACTGGATTAATAACTGTGGTCTTGAGTACCTGTTTGTGGATGTGGATGTCTGATTGGTCAGGAGGACCACCAGTCGTGTACCAGCCCAGAAATTCCATGTCTTTAAAAACCTGCTTGACTGACACACAGACAGACACCAACACAATGTGAAAACACTTTGATGCTTAAATATCAGAGGGTCTGTATGAGAACTGTGACGCTCACACTGCTTGTCTTTGGTGTAGTAGTACTCCTCGTCAGTGTGGATGTGAGTGTCAGGGTGGGTGTGAGTGAGTGAGAGAGTGATGCTCACACTGCTCCTCCTTGGTGTAGTAGTACTCCTTGTCAATGTGGATTCGCTCGTCCACTGTGTGTGACAGCAGCTCAAATGAGTTCATCACCTCGATGTTCCTGCCCTCCTGCTTACCTATTAGAGCGCCAATCACTGCAACACACACACAGTGTGACACAATGTAATAAAAGTTCAGTGTAAGTGGTAGTGTTAGAGTAGGAGTGTGAGCGGGAGGTAGAGCCAGAGTTGGAGTGAGTGGGAGTGAGAGTGTGAGAAAGAGTGAGAGGGAGTGGGAGTGTAAGAGTGAGAGGGTCTGAAGGTGGGAGGGTGAGAGCGGGAGAGGGAGTGTGAGAGTGGGAGGGACTGAGGGTGGAAGGGTGAGAGCGAGACAGAGTGAGAGTGTAAGAGGGTCTGAGGGTGGGAGTGTGAGAGTTAGAGAGAGTGTGAGAGTGGCAGTGGCAGTGGCAGTGTAAGAGTGCGAGGGTGTGAAGGTGTGAGAGGGACTGAGTGTGGGAGTGTAAGAATGTGAGAGTGAGAGTGGGAGAGTGGGGCAGTGGGAGAGTGGGAGAGGGGCAGAGTGAGAGGGATTGTGGGTTGGAGGGTGAGAGCAGACAACGGAGAGTAAGTGAAGGTTAGGATGGTGAGAGCAAGAGAGGGTGGGAGAGAGGGTGGGAGGGAGAGTGGGAGTTGGAGAGAGAATGAGAATAAAAGTATATGAGAATAAAAGTTCTTACCCTGCATGGCTCGTCCTTCCTGAGAGCGGAGGCGGATCCAGTGGTCTGAAATGTTCAGAATGACGAGAGGATGAAGCGCCACAGACACGCTGCCCGTTACTCCAGACGCCATCACACTGGGGCTCACTATACACACACACACACACACACACACACACACACACACACACACACACACACACACACACACACACACACACA
>JBBJLS010000028.1:4129504-4145099 GCA_037577275.1 Bryconaethiops microstoma | reverse complement strand
CGAGTGGGATAGCGCTCCCTGAACGACAGTAATGAGTGAATCCACCGGTCAAATACAGCTGAATCGCCTTGTATTATCGTCTTGTTTTATTTGAAAGTGATTCATTCTCATCACAAGGCATTTTACTTTCTTTTAAAAGACAATTCAAACACCTCAGTTGACTCACAGCTGTCGATTTGGCAATACTGACTCAAGTGACTCAAGTGACTCACACACCCGGATCGGTTTAGTGAGTGACTCAGAAGGAGCCGAATCCTAAAAAGGATCCGTGCATTACAGCTCTAGTATTGAACTCAAGCGAAGCGAAAAGGCACATTAAAAAAAACCACAAACACAAACTTCGATATCAACGTAAGAGCCGCACAAAACCAGGCAAAGAACCGCATGCGGCTCGGGAGCTGCGGGTTGGCCACCAGGGATCTAGACAAATGTCTTGTCTAGTTGTATTGTTGCTCGTGTGTTTTTTCTTGCACACTTTTTTGTCTTGTCTGCACTGTATACTGTGTATATATGGTTGAAATGGCAATAAAGCTTACTTGACGACTTGATTTGGTGCTCTGAAAACAATTTGGGTTTTTAAAAAATTGGTCCATGTCTGAGGGCAGAACTGGTCACTTGACTTGAGACGGCATCCACCCTTTGCTGGATGGTGCTGCTGTCATTTCTTGCAGAATAGCCTGATAGCTAGCCGACAGTGCAGCTCAGATAGTCACTGCTGACAAACCAGCACCGAGGCCAGGAAGCAGACAGACTGGCTAAACCAACAGTCTGCTATCTGCCTAATAGTTTAACCTTTCTCAAATAACCAGTAAACCAGCAAACAATCTGGTTCCTAGTTATTTTAGAAATTGTATTGAATAAAAACCTGGGATTTTTTGTTATATTCATTGAGATTTGTAAAATATCATCCATCGCAACTCTTAGTTTTATTGAAAACCTCCCAGATTTATCAACCTCAACTGGCACTCCATCTGGTCCAGCAGATTTAGCTAACCTAGCTTTCTTCGATCCACATTAGATTATGACACACCTCTAAGACGTAAAAGAGTCAGACAGAAAAAGTTCACTCCTTGGTATAAAGATCAAACATGCACTTTGAAACAAAATCTTCTAAGACTAGAGCGTTAATGGTGATTTATGAAGCTGGAATCTTTCTATCCTGTTTGGAAGGAAACCCATAAAGACTAAGGCAGAGCCCTTACTGCAGCACAACATGTCTATCTTTTCTGACTGAATCTCACAAAAATAATCCCAGGTTTCTGTTCAGTATAATTATTCTCTCATCTAAATCTTCTACCTGTACACTCGATTCTATTTCTGCAAGTCTGCTTAAAGAGGTCTTACCTTTAATAATCAGATATAATTCTATCAGTATTAAACTCCTCACTAAGCATTGGTAGTAAATAATCTTTTAGTCTCTGCTGACAAAAGGATTTGTACCTTTGCTGATTTTATTGACCTTAGTGCGGCAATCGATGCCACAGACCACTCAATTGTATTAGATGGACTAGAACACGATAAAATCAAAGTAACAGCCTCTTCCTGGTTTAAATCATACCTGACCGACTGCTATCAGTTTGTAAGTGTGAACAAGTTTGTAAGTATCATCAGCCAACACAAAAGTAAAACATGAAGTCCTGCCAGGTTCTGTCTTGAGACCGACTTGCGCCTATATCACCTACAGCAGGGAGACCGATCCGTGAGCCACTACGCTGCCAAGTTCTGGACCCTCGTGGTGCAAACCACGTAGGGGGACTTGGCACTTCAGGTGGTCTTCTATGAGGGGCTCGCTGCTAGGATGAAGGACTAGCTTACAGGAGCTGCCCGCGACTGTGGAGGAACTGATTCAGCTATGTTTATGGATCGATCAGCGGATGAGCTCCTGCCTAAGGCCAGCTCCTTGTATGCTGCCACCAACCACCTCCAGAAACAAGTCAGCATCGACCACTGCACCATCGTACCCAGAATCATCTGTAGTTGGTTCTCCACCTCCACCTGTGGCCCACTCTGGAGCCAGGGAACCCATGCATTTAGGGTTTTCTGTAAGAAATGTGCCACCAAGCTGCCTCTTCGTCGGCCTCATGACCTCCTGCCAGGCACGGTACCACCCCGTGGCAATTTATTTTCCCTCAGCGGGAGAACAGCACGCTACGGAGGAGTACGTCATATAGGGGTTACACCATGGCACTATCAGACCTTCTTCTTCTCCTGCTGCTGTGGGGATGTTCTTTGTGATGAAAAAAGACAGGGGCCTCCGTCCATCGATTATCGGGGGATCAATAGAATTATGGCAAAGAATAGGCATCCACTTCCACTCACTAACACCACCCTGGACGCCCTCTCTGGTTGCACTATTTTCGCAAAATTGGACCTCTGGAGTGCATACAACTTTGCTCGCAGTAGAGAGGGCATTAAGTGGAAGACGGTGTTCATCACACCAACTGGCTTCAGTTTGGTTGTGGCACCTCTTACCGCTCTCACCAAGCCCACCAGAACTGAATTTCAACTCACCAATGCGGCCATCCAAGCCTTCCACAGCTCCTATCCTCTTTCATCCAGATGCCAGAAAAACCTCCACAACAAAGCCATGTGAGGTCCAGACCAGAAAATGCATCCTTGCAGTTTCCTCTCCAGAGGTTTAACCCCACTCAGCAGCTGTTCTTCAAATAGTTCGATTTCATTTGTCATACCACCCGGGTTCTAAAAACATCAAGGCTGATGCCTTTCATGCCAACACAAAGTGGTGGCTCCCCAGATGGATCACACACCTGTCCTCGCTCCTCAACTCATCATATCTCCGTTGCGATGGGAGCTAGAAGATCGTGTCACCCAGGCACATGCAGCAAATACACCACCTGGACGTCTCTTCGGGCCACCCCCCTGCATCCTGATGTCCTCTGCTGGGGGCATTGCTCATCTATTGCGGGCCATCCCAGAAATTGACGGACGCTATTATTCATCCACAGGGCATTCTGGTGGCCATCTATGGCCGAAGATATTAAAACCTTCATCCAGACATGTGCGGAGTGTGCCAGGGCAAAAACATCTAACCAACCTCCTCCCTTTGTTGGTTCCTCACCCTCCCTGGTCACACATCGCTCCGGATTTCACCACCGGTCTGCAGGAGTTGGAGGGTAAGGATACTATCATCACCACATTGGACCATATTACCAAGGCTGTGCATTTGGTGGAACTGGCCGGACTCCCCTGTGCTGAAACCTCTGCGGAAATTATTTTGGAGCATGTAGTCCACTTGCATGCATTCCCCAGGGACATCATCTCAGACAGAGGGCCTCAATTCACCGGAAAGATTCTGGAAGGCCTTCTGCCATCTGATCAATTTGTCCTGCAGCCTCACCCAACAGCTGAAGTGCTTTCTATGATGCTTTGTAACAGATCGGCAGCGCTTCTGGGACCGCTACGTCATCTGGGCTGAGCTCTCACCTAACCTCCACACTTCCATCTCCACCAGGCTCAGTTCATTTGAGGTATGCTACCATTTCCAGCCTCGATGTTTGAACATCAAGAACCGGAGGTTGGTATACTGTCAGCCCAACAGTTGGTTCATCGGTGGCGGTGGCTCTGGACCCAAGCCTGCAGCGCAACCATCTTTCCAACACCAGGTATGCCAGCCCCCTCCAGGATGAGTGTTCCATGAGGGTGACAGGGTTTGGCTTTTTACAAAAAAGAAATGCACACAGCGTCGCAGAAGCTCACCTCCCATTTCATAGACCCTTACAAGATAAGCCATCAGATAAACCCTGTCACCTACCGGCTCCCGCCTGCCTCGCTCTGGGTCCATCCAGTATTTTATGTATCTTAGTTGAAGCCTGTTTTTTCCCCCCTCTGCCTCCGCAGACACCTGCAGCGCCCCCTCCCCGGATTCATCCTGGATCTGGCTTTGATACAGGACTGCTGTTGTCGGGTATCCTCCCAGCCTGGTCCGTCTGGTGATGGTCCTGGGGGTTGGGTACTGTCATGCACACTAGTCATTTGACGCGCAGGAGGACTCAGAGGTGGAAGCGGTGAAGGTGGTAGTCATTGCTCAGTCATTGAGTCCTCACTTTGCCTCCATATCAGTCATCTCTTCAGGATTGTGAGTAATCTAGTTGTCTTTCACTTGTATGTGTGAATATGTGTGAGAATGCGGATTCCATATTAGAGAGCGTTCTCTGAGCAAAGTGCATGGAATACCCACTCTCTTGTGCCACTCCGCTATTGGGTTTATCCTCCATGTTACACTGGGTGAACGGTTGGCCATTCATCCTGACACCCAAGACCTCACCAGGGACTCCTGAAGATCAGCAAATATCTGTAAGTCACATCTGCTTTACCACACCTTGAATTGTTTTAATTTCTGAGGGCCTCCCCTGGACACTAACTGCCTCAAAGCACTCTATTCTTCTGTGATAATGATTTTTGGTGTTGTTGCTGCTGTTGCAGTTTTATGCAACTGGACTCTGTTGCTCAGCAGAGCTTCTTATGATCAGGAATTGAAACAGAAGTCCAACAGAAGTTCTCTAGGGAATTTTAAGACTTCTTTGATCATCCCTCATTTGTTCCAAGAGACTCTGTAACCTGCTTCAGGGCAAGGTGAGCATCAGATGAAGTCATTGTGTTTTGAAGTTTGCAGTCTTGGGTCAGAAAGCAGAACTTTGTTAGAACATCTTGAATGTTCCTGAGGTTCTCAATCAGGAACTGGATCAGCTCTCTCTGAAAGGTTCAAGGTTCAAGGTTACTGTATTGTCATCTGCAGCTGTGTACATATACGTATTGTGATGAGACAATGTTTCTCCATGGACCACAGAGCAACATATAGCAACATTCAACAGAAATAACACAGACAAGACAAAAAAGACACCACAACAATGCAGCAGGAATGTTATATAACTGGACAGTGAGGATGTCATGTAAAACTTCCAGAATGGCTAATACGGCACCATAAATATGATTATCGCACAAGTGGCAATCAGCAGCACTGAAAAAAGGGTAAGGAATGACAGAAACAATACAATAAATAGACAATGTAACAATGTAAGAGTAATGTGAATGAAATGTAAATCCGAGACAATACAGTCAGTAGACAATATAGCAGTGTAACAGTAAAGTGGGAAGGGGATGTAAACCTTCCAGAATGAATAATATTCACCATATGAACAATAATGCACAAGAGTAAAGTGTGAAAGGGATTTAAACCTTCCAGAATGAATAATAATATTGCACCTTACATATGTAATTACGCAGGAGATAGTTAGCAGCATTGAACCCCACTGAATAAGTGTAAATTGTATCTTATCAAATCGAGTAACAGGGTATAAGTGTGCCTAAACAGAGGTAGTGCAGCTGTTGAAAGTCTATAGTCTAATACGAAAGGTGTTTGAGGTATAATGTGAAAAAGTTCACTGGAGTGTACTTTGTCAGTCAGGGACTAGACATGTATGTGCATTCAGAGGTCGGGTGGCCTATAGTATGAATCTGTTCAACAGATTCAAATCCGTTTGCAAAACAGTAGAAGTGAGAAGAGTTCATATAATGGGTGAGAAGTGTCTGTCACAATGTTACTGGCTCTGTTATGGCAGCTGGTATGGTAAAGGTCATCCCAAACCTGAGCTTCAGTGGCTCCACTGTAAGATTATTACATTAGCGCGTTTTTTTTCCTCTCACCTGTGTTCTCACCCCTTTATCGCACCTGTTTTCCCACCTGGTTTACCAGCAGGCTCCATCTGCTTCCTGTGCTCAGAGTGCAGTGCTGCCTCTAGAGGGCAGCACTAATGTGACTTTACTGCGGTTTTTACATTGAAGCCACTAAGATGCAGCACAAATTCCTGATTATTTGTCTTTATGTTGTAAAACTTGTGTCACCGAGGTCGCTCCTAAAGAGACTACAGAATAAAAGCATTACTGTCTCTTTTAGACAGAACAGAAAAAGTGCTTTTTATAAAGTGGTTACAAAGTACATTATTAACAACAATAATCTTTTTTTTGTTTTTACTTTATTTGAACTGTAAAGTTTACATTGAATTGAAAGATAAAAAGTGTAATCTCATGTTTATCATTTTGCTGATTAATTAATTAATTTTGTTAATGTACGTATGTTTGTATGTATGTATGCATGTTTATACACAGCAAGCAGTAACAGAACTGTAAAGTGTTCCAATTAATGATAGTGAGCGATAGTGTTTAATAGAATCAAAAGGGTTTAATGAGGAAAACATGAAAGCTTGTTAAAGGCTGAACAGAACATCCTGTAGCTGTGATTAAGGGCTAGATGTTTCAGTTTGGAAGTTTATTTGTTGTGCAGCACCAAACTGAACCTGAAGCAAAGGGTGGCACTCTACTTTAATTACTCTTTGTCCCAGTAAAATGGGTTCGGGGATTTTACTGGGGTGTTTACGAAGCTATTGGGCGATTGTCCATCATATTTATTGGCTTTATGGTGTCTTTTTAAACAACACTGCCTCGTTATTTAACATAAGACATTGTTTCCCTTTAAAAGACAGAGCCCTGATCTCCTGCAGCCACCCTGTCACACCTCCGGCCTCGGCTCGGTAACTCATATGTTCCAGCAGGGTGAGACATAAAGGAGACACCAACATTACATAAACGTTATTCACTGTTCAGTCCTAAACAAACACTCTTAAAATGCCATTTAATAATGATGAAGCCCAAGTTAGCAGTCAGGGTCAAAGGTCAAACCTGGCAGTGTAATGCTCTGCTGACCGCTAGAATGAGGTGAAAGGTGAAGGCAGGAAAGCAGCTGATTGGTGGATGTTCAACCCCTGGGTGGACTGAAATGGTTGTCTGCTGTCCTTGGGGTCACACTTTCAAAATTAAAGTCTCAAATGTAGATTTTCCGTCCCCTGCGATAATGTTTTGTGGGACAAATGCAACTGTTTCCCATATCAGGGGGGTGGAACAAATCACACGCACCCTGCCAGTGCTCTGAACCATAGAGTGTGTTGATAGTGTAAGGTCCCTGTGTGTGTTTGTGTGTGTATATATATGTGTGTGTGTTGGACAGCATTGTGGATAATAGAATTTTATATTTTATTATATATTATTTAGACATTCCTCACCTGTCCATAAAATCCACCAAATCATAATCAAGGTTGGAACAGATCACATATTTGTACTCAAATAAAATAATTCCGTTTTATCCTAATGAAACACTGAAGTGTTTCATTACAGTTAAAGTGGAAAACTTGTTGGTTTGAGTCCACGGATAGTCAGAGTTCAGCATCCTGTGAAGGAAGTACTCCCCCATCACTTAGTTTTCTTCATAGATTTAACTGAACAACACTGAAAAAAACATTTCATCACATTTATTTTGTCAGCAGGTTCCACAACACTGTGTGAGGATAGAAGCAGAAATGCTGCAGAACTGATAATATAATTTAAACAAACAAACAAACAAATGAACAAATAAATACATACATGCACACATAAATAATATTTAACTTAACCAATACACATATTTCTCTCTGTCTCTTTTTGTCTCTTTCTCTTTTTGTGTCTTTTTCTCTGTCTGAACTCCTGATTCCGAATAAGAACCTAGGGATGTTTTCTGAAGAACCAGTGGAAAAAATGTTATCAAAAAAAACATTGTATCTTCATATTTAAGGATTATTCTGTCATTATTTGAAATGTGAAGACATTTCAATTTGTCACATTTGAAGGTAGAATGATATTAAGGTCCTCATGATGTTCTGCACCTTAATCTAGCAGTACTCCGGGCTGCTCTGTAGCTTTACGCCTGTGCTGAGATGTCTGGGCTCTCTGGATGGTTTCACACCTGATTAGTTACACACCTGCAGAGGTTTAACCTTCCGTAGAAAGTGCAGAGATTACTGACCACAAGGGGGCGACGTGGATTCTTCTGAGCTTCAACTCTTCTTCCCGTTCGATTTTTATAACATTTATTTTCTCAACAGATTCCACAGAACCTTCTGAAGTTTGTCAAAATGTTCAAGAAATGTTCAGTTAATCGAACTCAACTTTATTTTTACTAAATAATCATGCATATTGTAAATAAATTAAATAAATATCCAATAGTCTGAAAATGTATGTGCAATACCATGTTTAGTATCATGTATCAAGTTTTCTAAGTGGGTGCTGAATCATTTCATTATGTGCAAAAAACGTACTCCTAACCACCCTCTTATTGGTTCGTAATTCAATTAACTGCAAGTTACTTATCTATAGTATTTATACCTCAGCATTTGTGTATATATCACAGTGCATTCCATACTGAGATTTTATTGGATTTATTTAGATCTAAATAACTCAGGGATCAATAAAGGTTTCTGATTCTGATTCCGATTAAAGAAATAAATGCACGAACTATCTATTTGAGTAAAGAGAGCAGTATTCTCTGTTCCACATTTCTGAACTTATTAGCGGATTCAGTGAAGTAAACGAACATTATTCGCTGTTTTTGTTCCATTGTAAAACGTTTAACAGGCGGACGCACCTTTAGATCGAGGGGGAGAATGAAGAAGGTTCAGTCAAACCTAAAAAGAAATAATACTGCTGACGAATAATAACTGGTCTAATTCCTTTTCACTGGCCTCATTCTTGTCAGGGTTCAGCGGGACAAAAAGATATCTCATACATTGTTTTTTAAACGATTTTCTTATAATAAGTTAACAGAACACTAATCAGTCATTCGTGTTTTATTAAATAATTATTGGAAAAGTAATAACCTAACAATGAAGCTGACCAAAATCACGTAATTGAAAAGAGATATTTTTTGGTTTTGAAATATTGTAGTGAAGATAATGTTCAGTCTATTTTCTTTTCAGAATTCCCAAATCAGTCAGCACGCACTCGTTTATTCCGAACATTCGCAACTGGAGCGTAAACTGGTTTCAATCTTTTGAACATTCCCAGTTTAAGAACTCGTTTGTACAAATGGTAGAATTCCAGTGACTTCCCAAAACTGCCCAAAACTGGACTCGTTCTTCCCTACACGCCCGAAGATCAAACCGGCTTCGTTCCTTTGAACATTCCCAGCTGAAGCTCGTGGACAGCGGTGCGGCTCCTGTGATTATTCCCGAGCCCAAAATGCAGGAGGAAGTTGTGTGTTTGTGGCGGTATGTGTATATATCTCTGTGTGCGTGTACGTGTATGTGTGTGTGTGGAGGGGCAGCAGGTCCGCCTGAAGCTACAGCCGCGCTGGAGCCTCCGACAGCTCGCGCCTCATTATGGCAATTATTTCCCTGCAGTTTAAACCCAAATAAAGTCCCGCTTTCAAGGGCCGTCTCGAGCCTGTAATTCCTCTTTATTAGTGTCTCAGCTCTGTTACTGAACCAACCCTCCACCATCACCTGCACCCCGCCTCGACCAGCCCCAGGACTCAGTGCGCTCAGAGTCTGGGGGTAAGACAGCGGTCGGGGGTGATCAACATCAGGCCCTGACCCTGTGCTGTCATTAGTAGAAGAAGATGAGATAGCACGTGCAAAAACATGGAATTTGAGCATGCATGAAACGTGTAAACGTCGCTGCGGCAGTCTCAGAATTCTAGGTATTTTGGCAACTGTTTTAGTGCAACGTTAGAGAAACGGTTCAGATTCCAGAATCTTCAGCACTCTAGAGCGATGTGACGTCATGCAGAAAAATGACGGTAAAAAAAACTATAAAATAACTTTTTAAACGAACATTCTCAATTAAAAAGTAAACGTAAACTCTGGCAGGTAGACCGCGCGAGAATGTGATTCACATAATTACAAGATAAACATTTTCAGACTAAGACTACAGTTTTTAATTCTATTTTTTCGGTGTTTTTAAATTTTCCTCGACCTTCCAGCTCTGATTCTCCAACGCGAGTGTAAAACTTCTGAGGTTAAAACTCTTCAGAGATTCACTGATGCTGTAATTTTACATTTTTTAAATCATATAAAACTCGACGAAACTTTGATTTTTTTTATATTATATTTTGCTCTTTTGATTCTCCCTCTTCAGGTCAGATGTTTGATGCAGGAGACCTTAAGCGTGTTTGACCCGAACCCCCGCAAAAAAGAAAAAGACACACACAAGCACAACCCCCCCCCCAAAAAAACTCAAAGTGCATGAGTTCCACTCCTGAGGGGTTTTGTCACACGGTGCACGGCTCTCTGCCCCCGAGTTAACAGCACTCACAGCCCGGAATCCCGGATGAGAGCGCGTGCTAAAATATTTAGTAACAAATGTAAAAACTGAAAAAGTAAATAATATTGGTCAACTTTGAAATTCGGAGTTAAGTAATCAATATTAATTTAACAAAAGTGAAACACTGATTATTGATTTTTTAAAAATAACACCTACTTTATTATTATTATTATTAATTCAATTAAAACAACGTTGACCTCAATTACTCACCTTAAGTTTTTTTTTTTTTCTTTTCAGTAGAACCGAAATTATTCACCTTTTAGTTTCAGGGAGAGAGAGATTAAGACAGTGATACTAAAATAATAACGCTGCGCATCATGGAAACAACTGAATAAACAATTTATTGTTAATTTATTCAACAAATATATAAATGGCAATATTTTCAAATGTACAGTATTTTACAGTGTGGGGGGGGGGCTGTCAGTGCTGTTTGGGGGAAAGTGTGTGAATGTGTGTGTTATGACAGTGACGCGAGGCCTCTCTGAGGTTTGGCACGTGAGGTTCATGCAGGACTGCATGCGACCGCGGAGTCCGAGGCCGGTCTCTCGAGCCTCTGAGTGGTGAAAGCGTCAAGCCAGGTGGTACATGCTATATCCCACTTGCGCCGCATAGAGGCCTGCGGGCGACACGGGCACGGCGTGCCTCTGGAACGGGTGCGCTCCCCCGTAGGACGCTGACATGTGCGCGCTGAGCGGGAAGGAGAGGGCGAAGGAGGGCGGCAGCGCAGGCTTAGAGACCATCTTCAGCTTCTCCAGCTCCGCCTCCTGTAGCCGCTTGGCCTTCGCGCGCCGGTTCTGGAACCAGATCTTCACCTGCGTCTCCGTCAGACTCAGCGAGCTCGAGAACTCCGCGCGCTCCGCGATGGATAGGTACTGCTTCTGCCTGAACTTCCGTTCCAGTGCGAGCAGTTGGGACGTGGTGAAGGGTGTGCGAGGCTTCCTGTTGGTCTTGTGCTTGCGCAGGGGGCATGCAGGCGGGCTGAGGCGTCCTGCGGGAGACCGAGAGTGATTGTAAATGACGCACGCGCACACACACACACATAAAAACAAACACACATACATACACACATGCGCGCGCTCACACACACACACACACATCAGACCGCACTGCTTGTTGTCGAGCTCCAGAGGTCCACCTGCACCAGACAGATGTTCTCCTGACCATGAGTCAGCTCTGGAGCCCAGGACACTGGAAGTGTCACTCTGTTGGAAAAGGGTGACCTAAGTCAAGTTGACTACACGGCTGTAAATCTTTTTGCACTAATTTGTTTTGACAAATTAATTTTAAAAAGTAAGGAAACTTTGTCACCTTAAACATTTAGAGCTTCATTAAAACTTCCAATAAAATGTAAACTGTGTAAACAAACACGCTGTTTATACATTTGCTGACTAAAATTACATGAAAACTGATATATTCCGCAAATATATTCCACACAAATATATTCCGCAGAGTGTGTTTGTGTGTAGGAGGTGGTGGGGGGCACTCTTTGGAGAAAATCTGCTGGACTGAATTTTTAACCTTTTAACCAAACAGATCAGTAATCTTTGATTCACTCTCTTAACTGGAAACTTTTTACGTCTTCAAAGACTGGATCATTTGTACAAACATCAACATACACACACTAAAAATTATCCGCCAGTCTAACATCACGTGGTACTTCACTGCCTAAACATTCAGCTGAGATGAATCAGCACTTTAAAGGAAATACTTCTTTTCAGAATTTTTAATTTAAGCAAAATAAAAACAGTCAAACCGCCTAATTACGTCATTCCTTAGACATTCTTTAGATAATTTCATGCGCATTTACACAAATGCCAACACACACAATCTTAAAACCAGCCATCTTAAACCCAGCGGCGCGCTGTTGTAGAGACTGAGCGACCACCTGACACAACTGAGACAAGCACTCAAACCAAGTACCCCCGACACACCCCTATACACAAAACCAGAAGCTGTAAAGGTGCAGCAGGTCAGAGGCTGATTTTTGAATTTGATGTAAAATATACAAATTTAGTTTGTGTGCCTCTCAGACAGTGACTGAAATAGACTGTGTAATAATAATAATAATAATAATAATGCTTAAATATGTGTTTTAATAAGTTAAAATTAGTTTTAAGTTAAAATGATTAGATGAAATATTATTTTTACCCTTCAGTTCTGTGGAACCGAATTAATTGGAATTGTGTTTAGTTTTATTTTTTGAGTGTGAACAAAAATTAAGTTGTACTGTTTCTATAAAACTGTTCATTTGAGCTGAGTTACAGTTCAATTGTATATTCAGTTGTACTTACGTCATTATTTTAGGTTCAGACAAACCGCTTCACACACACACACACACACACACACACACACACACACACTTAAAAAGAACAAACACAAAAACCATGTCATCATTTTTATCTGTTAAAAATCGTTACTGTGCGTGTGTTTTCTCAGACCTGTCGGACTGAAAATAACGCAATAACCATCAACAACTCACACACTTATTTTAACATTTGAATACACGTTCACACTATAACACAAGGGTGTGTATTATGTACACAATCTGCTCAGAGACACAAAATTAAAGGTAAATCAGTTTACAACAGCGGTCACAGCAAAACGCACACGCACACTCACAAACACACGCGAGTGCATACACACCTATACACACTGAGAGCAACACGCGGCACGCGGCAGTATGGGGTGGTGTGGGGCAGGTGTGTGGAACAGGTTCCTCAGCGGGACTTACTGGGAGGTGAGGGGGGGAATCGCGCGCTCTGCATCCACGAGCGCCGCTCGGGGCTCTCTGCCTTCACCACTTCCATTTTCCCTCCCACCGTGAACGCGGAGCCGACTGCCAGCGGGGACACCAGCGCATCCACCCGGGGGCTCCCGGAGGTGCCAGCTGCTGGCTGGTCTGGTCTGCTGGGGGTCCGGTCCGCCATAAGCGCCTCCACGCTGAAGGGCAGCGGCGGCCGGGGCTTCACCTCCGCCCCGCGTCTCTCAGCAGCGCTGCCGGACATGGAGACACTGGGGGCCATGCAGAAGCGAACCAACCCGGACGGTCTCCAGCCCCCCGGTTCCTCCCTTCTTCTCTTCCTTCTTCTTCTGCTCCTTTTAGTTTCTGTTCTGGAACTTTCTCCAAGCTCAAGCCCAAATCCCAACTCTCCCGCATGGATTTAGTCAATGAATCTGGCGCGCGCGTTAATAAGGCCAAGATAAAGGCCAGCATGGGCCAATCAGCGCGCGAGGGAGGAGAAGCTTGCGACCACCACAGTCAAATCTGAGGGCTGGCAGGAGGTGCCGAAGATCACCAGTGCAAGCGCACCATAACAAAAAAGTACAAAAGTGTACTTTGTTCTCTTCTTAAGTTTAAAAGCTAAAATCTGATTTTAGTTATTTTAACGAGCAGGTGGGAAGGGCTAAAGACCACCACCGCTCAATCATCTGCCTAGTGTCTCTGAGGAGCCTCCCGGGTGGGAAGAGTCAGACATATTCAATCATTGCTCAGCAGAGGAGGAGGAGCTAAGGACCAAGCAGAAGTGTATGAAAAACAAACCGCCAACCAATTAGGGCGAGCGTGGGCGGTGTTTCGAGTTTCTCATGAATCTCACCGAACTGGCATTTGAAGCGCCAGTGTTGTTTACCTGCTGGAGGGAAATAAACAAGTAAGTAAACAACTAAGCTGTATTTTGGGGTGCAGAACAAACCAGCCAGGGTCCTGACGCGGAGCAGGTGGTCTCACAGCATAGTGCCACGATGGCCAACATGAAAAATAATATAATTAACCTCAATAAACTATTATAAAATATTTAGTGTTTGTTTGTCGTCTTTGGAGGAGAAGGCTGGGTGGAGCCAGCTGCTGGATTCGAGCTGGGGAAAGTTTTATTAATGGCTGCAGGGCATATACACACACACACACGCGCGCACACACACACACAAAGGCCGTTGGTAGTAATGACTGAGCCGGGAGCAAGATCAGCGGGTTTTTCCCTTTGACTGGACCCATTAAGGGTAAAAAATATGGGAAACTGAGGATGGAGGAGTGTGTGTGTGCGTGTGTGCGGTGGGTTAACTGCTCTCTGACACAGCCTGAGGATTTAAGGGCGCCCAACAGTATCTTAATAGAAACACGCTTGCGTGAGGCAGTGACTCTTGTTTTCATGAAGTTTTATGGAGCTGATTCAGGCTCTAAAGCTCCACGGGTTGTTATTCAAGCTAATGCCATGAATGAGGGGATATTAAACTCAGCCCCTTCTCCATTGCACTACCAAACCAACAACCCATCCCCCACCAAAAAAACAAACAGCCTTGGTCAGGCTGGTCCAGGGGTTGGTGGTTCCAGCAGACAGGCTGGTCCAGGATTTGGTGGCTCCAGCAGACAGGCTGGTCTGGGGTTCAGGCGCCAGCTGCGGTAAGATCAAGAGCTTGCACTTCCAGACTCAAGCCTACCCCTGCCTCACCCTGCCCTCGCCTCAGGACAACGGCCTGTCCCGCCCCAAACCGGCCTTCCCAGCATGACGCGCTTCTCTTCTGAAACTGTTGTCTACTCCACAACTTCTTCACAGTTTCTCCAGAGCTTCACGATCACGTTCCACTGTTATCTGGGACTGAGGGTAGCAGTACGCGCAAAGACGTGTATCCCAGACTGCTGACTCCAGCGCCAGCTCTTTTGGTAAACACTAATTGGTTGTAACTGATAAAATTACACGCACATGGTAATTTAGCATTTCCTTAATTTCACATCCGGCACTTAAGTAAATCTGCAGTTCGAGACACTCGCAGCCCATTAGTTCAAATGAGCGGCCCTGCGAACCGTGGCCGCTTTGAAGTCTGGAGCTGCTGCAGGGCTGTTTGAAGTCTTGCGCCACCCCATTCGCGACTGTGCTTAAGTATACACGCTCAGTCACACTCATGCACACTCAAATACACTCCCCAGTATACACACTCAAGTGACACTCCCCAGTATATACACTTACCCCGTGTATACACTCAAACACACTTCCCAGCATATACATTCAAACATACTCCCAAGTATACACACTCCCAGCATGCGCACTCACACTCCGCAATACACACATACACACTTAAAATACTACAAGCAACAATAACACACTCACACATCATTTACACTCAAGCACACTACTAGCATTCACACATCAGAATCAGAATCGCATTTATTGGCCAAATATGTGAGCGAACACATACAAGGAATTTGATTCCGGTTGATGGTATCTCTCAAGTACAGCAGTATGAAACGACAACAATATGTATGACACGACACAATGAACAATATACAATATATACAAATATAAGATAAATATTAATAAATGTATAAATGTATATAATTATTATTTGTACATATGTGTCTATACTATTTATAAATGTATGTACACATGCATACACATGCGCACATCCATATACACATACGTACACATACTTATATGTGTGTATATGTGTATATATA
>JBBJLS010000028.1:4113750-4125198 GCA_037577275.1 Bryconaethiops microstoma | reverse complement strand
TGGGGTTAAGGGTTTTGCTCAGGAACCCAGTGGTGGTGTGCTGAAGGTAGGATTCGAACCCATGACCTCTTGGTCCACAGGCAAGTACCCTTGTATACCCACCACCACCCTTGTATACCCCAGCATGCACTCTCACATTACCCAGTATACACACTTAAAACAATGCAAACATTAATATTCCAACACAATCACACAGCATTTACACTCAAAACACACTACCCAATATGCACAAACACACTCCCAGCATTCACACTTAAAACACACACCCCAGTATACACACTCAAATGCACACCCCAGTATACACACTCAAATGCACACCCCAGCATACACACACAAACACACTCACACAGCATTTACACTCAAAACACACTAACCAGTATGTACACTCATACACACTACCCTGTATATACACTCAAACACACTCCCCAGAGTACCGTACCGCACACATTAGCTGAAGCCGCAGATATCCTCCACATTTGTTTTTCATTTGTGACGCCCGGCCTCATCCGCCACACCTCTTGTCCTCGTGCTGCATTGTTTATGTTTGGGAGCTGCAGTTAGCAAGGCAATCAGATGCCTTTCTTTTCGCGCCAATATTTAATTTTTCATGCATTTTAGAGCTAAATTATCAACAAAAATATAATTTACTAATTTTGTAACATAAAAATTAACTTAAATTCAGCTCCATTTCCGTATAAAATATACGAATATTTTTTTAGTGTTGTCCAGAGAACACAAAGAAAGCTTTACGTTTGAAAGTAGCCAATCCGAGAACGTTATTTTTTTCTCCTTGCTGCTGATTGGCTGCTGCCCTGTGACTCATCTCTGGCAGCTGCAGTCCAGAATTCCCCCTCTGGAGCTATGTCCAGTGTTCTCCTGTTTTCCGTTTTGCTCTTCTTAATGCTCTGTATTTTTATTACTGTAAATTAAATTAATTTATTACTGTATTCATAGGCGGTTTTAGACGGGGGGCAACAGGGGCCAGTGCCCGTGTAGAACTGACCCTGGCCCATGTTGTGGCCCCTGTGCCAAAGAGATAATAATGTATTTATTTCTTACGGTGATAGGCGCTGGCACGGACGCTGGAACTAACACGAAGAGGCTCCTGTTTTGACTGGAGCTGTTTGAGCAGCAGCGCGGGAAGAAGAGGAAGAAAGGAGAAAGGAGACCAGCAGTTGGAACTGTGAAAGTCAACTAAAGTAAAAAAAAGTGAAGAGACGGAACATATTTGCGTGTTATTGAAATTCATTTACCACACACTTTTATCCAAAGCGACTTTCATTCCCTAACTACAGGGGACAGTCTCCCTGGAGCAACTTGGGGTTAAGGGTCTTGCTAACCCAGTGGTGGTGTACTGAAGGTAGGATTCGAACCCATGACCTCTTGGGCCAGAGGCAAGTATCCTACCCACTAAGCCACCACCACCCTGCAACATGTGCTTAATCCAGTCCCTCCAGGATTTCGCTTGAAAAAAATGTTTTTTTTCCCCCCTTCATAACTTTGCTTTAACAATGAATTAAAAATGAAGGTGCAATTTTAGCTTCAGCCATATTGAGATATGATCACAGTTTTCACAGAAAGTATTTATTGCTTTCTCACAGCACTGGAAATAACATCAGTTGCAAAGGCTGTGTAGCAGCCATGAAAAAAAGGACATTACGTCCTTTTTGCCCCGTTGACAAAGAACAGCTTAGAGAAAGAGGATGAAGATGATGAGAGAGCTGAGGAGCAGGATGAAAGAGAGCCAGAGGAATTGGTTGGAGAGGAGGTTGAAAGTCAGAGACCGTCAATCTGGAGAGTGAGGAGGAAGACAGGCTGTGAGCGACAGAGTGAGGGACAGAATGAAGGAGAAAGGTTTATTATGCATATACAGTATTTTAAAGCTCTTGTTTAACGCTCATTTGTAAGTATTATTGTTTAATGTTCAATTTATTTTGTTTATGTTCCAAATAAGCATACACTCCACAGCATACACATTCACACTCCCCAGCAGACACTCAAAATATTCCCTGCAGTCGTATTCAAACATGCTTGCACAGCATTTACACTCAACATACACTTCCCCAGCATACACTCTCAAAGCACTCTCTTCCAGTATACTTACACAAGCACACTTACTGGATTACACACTCTCCAGGCACTCCACATGATGCTTTAATGCACCTCTTCTCCTGCACTCCCTGATGAAGGTTGATGAAGAGTGCTCTGCTTGTTCACTACCCTTGTGATCTCTTGCTCCTGCTGCTCTGCTCTCAGTGTATTTTGGAGACTCGGCCATCATCCCCACCGCACTGAAAAATAGAAACAACAAACAACAGTACTGCATTGCATGCACGCACTCGTGAGTGAGCACCATGCGCACCTTTTCAGTGTGTTTGTTTTTGGTGTGTGAGCAGCATTCACGTGGGGAAACAATGAGGTCAGTTATCATCCCAAACACAGCGTGAGCTCATAATGTGGAAAGGCGTTTTATTTTAATCTCAAGGCGACAAATGAGGGCAGCGTCGCGCGCACAAAGCGCGCTCGCGGCTTTGTTTAACTTTTTTAAGTGCGCCTTCGGTCGCGAGACAGTGGGCCGGGGCATAGGACAAAGACCCTTTGTGGTGTCACCGCCGGAGTTTTCTCAACACTTTTCAGGACGGTCCGGCAGTCCGGCCTCCACAGGACATGAAAGGCTCGCGGACGTGAGGAGGGGGAGCACTTTGGCCTCGCGCTGCAGAAAGTGAATGACCTCAGCATCCTGGGAAGGGTGGTTGTGGGGTGGCGTCGGGGGGCGTGTGAGGAGGACACATGGGTCCGATTAAAGGCCAAAAACGGATTGAACCGCGAAAGTTTTCACGGGAAACACACGCGCAAGACTTCTGAACTGGCAGTACTGTATTATTTAATGATGGAAAAAAAAACAACACAAAAATTCCTTCACAGCTCTCCGTTCTGTGAGATTAGAACCCATTTCGAGTTTATGTTTTATTTCAATATTCCTAAATGCACGCAGATTTAGGTGCGCGAATCTACATATTTCCTAAATATTTCCTATATGTATATAGTGTATATAATGTGTTTATATTATGCCAGAATCTTTCTGGGTGAATATTACTGAATCTTAATGAGTATTAGAGCATGGTCATTAGTGAACATTAGGGAGTCTTAGTAAACATTAATGAACACAAGTGAGTAGTGAGTATTAGTATTAGTGCATATTAGTATTATTGAGTATTGCTGTGTTAGTGTTAATGCACGTTTGAATGAATGGGCGCCAGAGGCATTTTTAAACTGTGGGGAACGCAGGGCTCTACGTCTTGGGTGTTATAAGTGCTATAATGGTTATGTCGCCCATGTTTGAGTGTGATAATAAGTGTGCGAGCTGCATCATTACACTCAGCTCGGACACCCTGCAATTAATCACCAGTTGATCACCAGTTAAACACCAGTTAATCACTAACGCAAGGCTCTACAGTTTTTAATGTTTACATCTAAAATGCTTTACCCAGTTCGTTAAACACCAAAAGAAATTTCACACAAAACAAGTTATTAATTATTTATCATCATCATCATCATCACCATCATCTTCATCATCATTACCCTGCCCTCTGTGTAAAAGTGGAAACTTTTGCCACATGAATGCAATGAGCCAGAGAAAGCTCTGATTATCTGATAGATGCTCTGAGGGAACAACTTTAAATTCTTATTCAACCTCAGTGTGAACGGAGGGGGTCATGGTGGGTTTGGTGTGAAACAGTCTTTAGAAACTCACCAAGTCAAAATTGTTCACAGTGGAGCTGAATGGAACCAGGGCATCCTGAGACACATTAACCCCTCAACATGAAACAAAATAGCCTCTCTCTCTTTTTCTCTCTCTCTCTGCTCATCTTTGAAAGTCCATAATTTCCACCAGAGCATCTACATATACACACAAATTGAACTGGTATAAAAATAATGGTACCCATCTGAGAGCCTATAATCAGCCAGCCAAGTGTGTCTGTGTGTGCATGTGTCTTCAGGTCTACAGATGGTGTCACAAATTCCACATACTCATAATCATCGGCATTTAACCAAAAACCTTTCTCATTCACTCTAACAGACACACACACACACACACACACACACACACACACACACACACACACACACACACACACACACACACACACACACACATAGATCACAGAGGAATTCTGCTAATATGTGCTTATTGTTTTGAACTCTATGCAGCTCTCCTTTCCTTCTTCTCTTCTCCTCTATTTTTGTGTGTGTGTATGTGTGTCCTCTTAAAATGTTTTACAGCTAGCAGCGTAATACGGGGTTTCAGCTGAGGTACCACAGTTAGTTGCCTGAGATATTGTTGCCATATAAATGCCCTGAGCATCCCAAACAAATGAATGGGGCCAAACAGAGTGTGTTTGTTGATGCTACTGTCCGGACACCAGTCGGAGGCTCAGTGGCCATCCCCTCAGGTCTTGTTGTGTTCATGTTGTGTTTGTTTAGTGTAGGTAAGTTCAGGTGAGCTCAGGTTAGTTCAGGTAAGTTCAGGTGAGTTAAGATGACTTCAGTTGAGTTCAGGTGAATTCAGGTGAATTCAGGTGAGTTCAGGTGAGTTCAGGTGAGTTCAAGAGAGTTAAAATGAGTTCAGGTGCGTTCAAACGAGTTTAGGTGTGTTTAAATGATTTGAGTTCAGGTGAGCTAAGATGAATTCAGATGAGTTCAGAAGTGTTCAGAAGAGTTCAGATGAATAAAGAAGAGTTCAGTTGATTTATGATGAATTCAGATGAGTTTGAGTTCAGCATGATGCTAATGAAGGGCCTCTGTCTTTCTGCACCATCTGGATTTTCCTGGATATTTACATTAATCACAACTGTGTGTTGCTGACAAGAAACAAAAATTCTATTTACAAGTGTGCAAAAACCTCCATGTCCAGTAGTGACATGCAAAAATCATAATTCTCACAGTTTTTCTGTAAAGGGGTGCTCTACCCTCACTCTCGGCTGAACGGTAATCTGGGACCTGGTCTCCTTGACAACCAACCTCTTAGTATACACATGCAGCCCAGTAGGGTGTTAATAATGGGATAGATATGACATCTTAATAAAAAGGTCTCTCAGAAGGAGACTGATACAGTCACATCCTGCTCAGAGCTCTAGATCAGAATTAGTGTGTGTGAACAAGTAATAAATAAACCAGATGTCTCCAGCACAAATATAGATATTGTATTCACTATTGACCCCAGTGAAATACCATGTGTCTTCTGAGTGTTTATATGGAATGCTGATGGTACTAAAATATTGGCAAATTCAAAATCAGTTTTATTTTGCGGACTATTTTGTCCATGACACCCCTCCACCAGAAATGAGTTTAGTTTTAGGACCAAAAACTTCTTAACTCTGGTAAACCAACATCTCAGGCATCAGGTGATGCAGCCACAACCATTTCATGGGATACCTTTGTGTGTGCGAGCTTTTAGGGGCAGATATCTGGTTCTATTGGCCACCAGTGTGAACAGTTCTGACTCTGTGAGTTTCTCCAGAATGGAGTGTTGTGTGTGTGAGTGTGTGCTGATGATGTTTATGAGCTGTGAGGTCTCTGTCCCTTTATGACATGGGGAATGTGCTGATCAGTGTGGAAGCTGCTATCAGTGCTGGAGCACATGGGGCCTGCACCGCTTTGTCTCTCTATGGGACAGGTCCTGCTGCCTCAGCCGCTGACGGATGGCTGGCCTACCCGCCCCTCACACTCCACACACCCATAATCAACTCCTCATTAGATGGCTCTTTATTGTTTAATTTGTGCACTACGTAATCAAATTGGGCAGATTAATTGCTACAGGATTTAAGGGGAGAGGCAGTAACCCACTTCATTTTCTCGCCTTCATTATTCTTTTGATAAGTTCCCCTTCAGTTCCTCTTGCAGGACCCCATAAAATGCACCCCCCTACTCCTCACTCCCCCCACACAAGGCCATTCTGTGGGGAGATGGATGGCGCAGGTTTGGGGCTGCTGATTAAAATGTTGCCACAGCCATAGATTTCTATTACGACCTAATTGTGAAAGTCACCTGGACAAATTCTTATTGTTATTTATGTGCCTGGCATTTCAGTAATGTGGGTGCTTCTGTTTGTGTGTGTGTCAGAGGGGGTAAGTTGTGTGTTTGCAATAATCCACTTTATTAAACGTGAGTTTGTTGTCTTCAGGACCTCATCATCCTAAATGTTCTGCAAATCAGCCAGATGTCTCTGTCCAGTCAGAATGTCTGGTTCTCCAGAGTCAGTCGGTTGACTCAGTCATAGCTCACAATAGAACTGGGTTCCTCTGCTGTTTTATTTCCACGTTAAAAAAGGACTTTATATTTTGCACGGAAATGGATCTTGGGTCTCTCCTCTTCTCTGTTCACTGCAGTTTTACCTCTGCTGTCCTTAACACACTGTCCTCCACTGCTCAGTGCTCTCTACAGCAGTACCTAGTGAAGTTATCAGTCCAGCTCAGCTCAAGGCGCCCATAGTGAGCTTATTAACCCACAGTTGCCTATAGCTACGCATAGTTGAGTTATTTATCAACTAGTCTTTGCAACAAATGTAATGTCAAATATCAATTATAAGTACAAATGTAATACGAATGAGACATACATATTATTATTATGTCTACATACATATATAATGATGCAGTGTCCATGGTGTCTAATTTCCCCCTGGTGGGATAATAAATTTGACTTAACTTGACTTGACTTGACTTGCAGTGTCCATGGTGTATTTATGAGCTGATATGAGAAACAGAATCAGAATCAGAAAACTTTATTGATCCTGGAGGAAATTGCTTATGTAATGACTGCAAAGACACACAGAGACAAGAACAACATAAATTGTCAAAAATAAAATTTGTTTGGAGTATGTTATTGCATTAATATTTAAGTAATAAAAGTAACATTGACATAAGTAGTGATATTGCACACAAGGTATTGCACGTAATTAAGTAATTCAGCACCCATTCAGAAAACGTTACATGATATTGCACATGGTAAGACAACTGCACATAAGATATTTTAAATACAGTGGGGGAAATAACTATGTGATCCCCTGCTGAATTTGTAAGTTTGCTGACTTACAAAAAAATGAACAGTCTCTAATTCATGAGGTAGTTTCATTTTTATGGAGAGGGACAGAATATCAACCAAAAATCAAGAAAAAACATGTTACATAAAGTTATAAATGGATTTGCATGTCATTGAGTGAAATAAGTATTTGATACCCTACAACCCAGCCAGACTTCTGGCTGTGCCCATGTTGCACACAGATTACAATCAATCTATCAGTTACAGATACTTCTGATCTTAACTCGTTGTGTATAAAGCACACCTGTCCACAGAATACCATGGGCAAGACCAAAGAGCTGTGAAAGGACATCAGGGACAAGATTGTAGACCTGCACAAGGCTGGAATGGGTTACGAGACCATCAGCAAGACAACTGGTGAAATATAAAATGACCATCAATTGCCCTCAGTCTGTAGCTCCATGCAGTATGTTACCTCATGGGGTGAAGACGATCATGAGAAAGATGAGGGATCGGCCCAGAATTACACAGGAGGAGCTTGTTAATCATTTCATTTTTATGAAGAGAACTGAAACTCTAGAAACTTTTAACGCATAATAAAAACTTCATGAAGTCCCTCCTACACCTGCTGAAACGCACTCACTGCACATCAGCAGCAGTAACTGAAAACAGGAGCTTCCTATTTCGCTCATCCAGGTACTTGATCACACAATCACAAGCCATGACATTAAAACCACCTGACTAATATTGTGTAGGTCCCCCTCCTTCCCCCAAAACAATTCTGACCCATCAAGTCCTGGAGTCCACGAGACCTTTGAAGATTTGTTGTGGTATCTGCACCACCAGCAGATCCTATAAGTCCTGTAAGCTGTGATGTGGGACCTTCATGGATAGGACTAGTTTATCCAGCATGTTTCACAGATGCCTAATTGTATTGAGATTTAGGGAATTTGGAGCTACACCCTTATATCTGTGGGGTTCCTCAAACCATTCCTGAACAGTGTTTGCAGTGAGTGAGTGTGTGTGGGGCGGCATCATCCTACTGAAAGACGACACTGCCATCAAGGAACACCCTCTCCATGAAGGGGTGAACTTGGCCTGCAGTAATGTTTAGGTCGGTGGTCCCTGTCAAATTAATATCCACATGAATGCAGGACCCAAAGTTCTCCAGCAGAACATAACCCAGAGTACCACACTGCCTCCACTGCCTCATCTTCTTCCCACAGTGTATCCTGGCGACATCTCTTTTCTGGTTTAGTGTCACACACACACACACACACAGCTGTCCACGTTAAATAGAAAATAATGTGTTCCATCAGATCAGGTCACCTTCTTCCATCATCCAGTTCTGATGGTCACATGTCTATTGTCTGAGTTTTTGATGGTGGACAGTGGTCTGCATTTGCATGCCGACTGGTCTGTAGCTACGCAGACCCATACGCAGCAGGGGGAGCTGCACTGTGTATTCTGACCCCCTTCTATCAGAGCAGCATGAACTTCAGTGCCCATGACCCTGCACCATGTCTCCTTCCTCGGAGCACTTTTGGTAGGAACTGACCCATTTGTCCAGAGGCTCCCTGTCAGGAGGCTAATATACCCCCTAGCAGGAGACTAAAATACCCACCTTGATACTGGAATATTGGAGATAGTGGAACCAGATCATCAATGTCATTCACCAATGTTCCTAAGATCACTGGTCCTTCAGGAGAGGTTTTAGGAAACAAAGGAATACACCAAATACATTGTTCTGCAGTGACTGTGACTTTCATGCTGTAGAATCACAGTCAAATTACTGCCAAATGTCTTACAGCACAAAACTGTACATGTACAGAACTTTGCTTGAGTGTAATCTGCAGGGAAAACAACGTACATTCTCCAGGGCACATTTGCACTGGGTTTCTTTCTGTCTGTTTCTGTCTGCTGGAAAGAAATGATGAGACCCCTGGAGAAAGCTGCTGCTGACCTGTTTAAATGTGGCATGTAGTTGTCCCTGGGCAGAATGGGGGTAATGCCGATGCAAAACTGCAGAGTGTTAAAACTGTGCAGTGCTCTGCTCCTTCCACCTCATTTCTGCTGAGATGAAGAGCTGCGCTGCCTTTACAGAGGGAAGACAGAGAAGAACAAAAGCACAGGCGGGACAGGAACATCTCTCACAGGTGTGGCAGTCTGTACTGTTCTGCAAAAGAATAGAGAGAGTACAGAAAGAGGAAGACAAATGAACAAGGGGATAAAAGAAGAATGAAAGGTAAAAATGACTGGAGGGAACAGGTGAAAAGAGACATGACAGAGAGAGAGAAAGAGTGAGAGAGAGAGAGACAGAGAGAGAGAGACAGACAGAGAGACAGAGAGAAAGAGAAACGTAAGTGGTTTATTGTTCTGTGTGCATGAATTCTGTCCAGAACAGAGTGCATGAAATGTTCTGCCAATGGAGAACAGAGAATGGAGATAATGATGGAAAATGGAGAATGGAAAATGTGATGGAAGAGTGGAGATGGGGATGGAATAATGGTATAACTGTTCTGCTCTGGTAATTGTTTTGTTACTGTTGTTAAGTACTAACTATGAGATAAATATCAGTGCTTCAATTCAAACCCGCCTCACCACGGCACTGTTCACACTGTTTACACTGTTTACACTGTTCACACTGTTTACACGGTTCACACTGTTTAAACTGTTTATACTCTTTACAATTTTCACACGTTTACGTTTACGGCATTTAGCAGACGCTCTTATCCAGAGCGATGTACATCAGTGCTTTAGTAGTCCACATCTGTTCTTCATACCTGTAAAGTGTCAGGTCTGGGGACAGTGTCGGTGTCCTTGTTTAAGTTCTTGTCTTTTATTTTGACACCCTGAGCACAACGGGCATGAATTTGTGGTTGTAATTAGTTCAGCTGCCGGTGTGCTCAGGAGTGATCACACATTGTATTTAGATTCTGTTTTGGTGGACCTAGGTTGTCGGTCCATCGTCCGAATCCATCTTAGTATTTTGGTTTTCTCCCTTAGTTCAAACTTTAGTTATTGAGTTAGGCTCTCATACCTGTTTTTGTTCTGTTTAATAAAAACATAAAGCACTTCAACTATCTGTGGTGTGAGTGTGCCTGCCAATTGTGCCTGGAGAAGGGGAACCGGCGTGACATTAAGCTATACTTAAATCAACATCTGCTAGCTAAGTTACTGCTAGCTAAGTTACACACCTTAACAAACCCTGTCAAAGAGGAAAAAAAACACAAAAAAACAAGGAAAAACAGTGCCTGAGGGACTTTTTAAATATATAGGAAAAGATGTGTAAGAGATAAACGAGAGGACTAGTTAGTCACCAAGATGCTCCTTAAAGAGGTGGGTCTTCAGAAGACGCGAAGGACTCCACAAATCTGATTGCAAGAGGGAGTTAATTCCAACACTAGAGAGCCAACACTGAAAAGAGTCTTGATGCATGTCTTCCTCTTCTTTTGAGCAACGGAGGTTCAAGATGAGTGGTGCTTGACGCTCTGAGAGGATGAGAAGTGAGACACTGCGTCATCAGTGCAGACAAGTAAGGAGATACAAGTCCATTCTTGGCCTTGAAGGCAACTATTAAGGTTTTGAACTGAATGCGAGCGACCACAGGGTGCCAGTGAAGGTTCTGTAGTAGAGGCGTGGTGTGTGAGAATTTAGGAACATTGAAGACTAACCTGGCAGCTGCATGACCAAAAACTGGACGAGTAACTTCAGTGGTGAGAAAGGGCCAGATTCTTCTGATGTTGTACAGAAGGTATCTGCACATCCTGGAGAGGTGGTCAACATGTGACAGGAATGACAGTTCTTCATCTAGCATGACACCAAGAATTCTTACCTTCTTTGAGGGGACGATAACAGAGTTCTCAAAAGAAACAGTGAGGTCATGGCTTGGTGATGGACTCTCTTTGATGAAAAGCAGCTCAGTCTTGCTGGGATTCAGCTTGAGATGGTGGGCCACCATCCAAGAGGAGATGTCAGCCAGGCAGTCTGAGATGCGGGTCGAGACCTGATCATCACTGGAGGGGAAAGAGAGATTAAGTTGAGTGTCATCAACTTAAGTGTGTTCGCACTGTTCACACTGTTCACGTTGTTTACACACGTCACACTATTAACACTGTTTACACACTTCACACTGTTAATACACTTCATACTGTTTACATTGTTCACACTGTTCAGTCATAGCGTTCACACTGTTCACACGGTTTACACTGTTCATGCTGTTTACACACGTCACACTGTTAATACACTTCATACTGTTTACATTGTTCACATTGTTCAGTCATAGCGTTCACACTGTTCACACTTTTTACACTGTTCACGCTGTTTACACACGTCACACTGTTAATACACTTCATACTGTTTACATTGTTCACATTGTTCAGAGTCTACAATGTTTACAATAAGTCATTA
>JBBJLS010000028.1:4077556-4108617 GCA_037577275.1 Bryconaethiops microstoma | reverse complement strand
TGTATGATTAATCATAATCATGATTGTGTACAGTGGAATTTCTCCCCTAAACCCCTCCATTTTTTCTCTCTCTTTCCTTTATCTCTCGCTCACTCCATTTTCCCTCTCCATTTCCTCTCTCTCCATCCTCTACGTTCTCTTTTTCCCCATCCCCTCTCTCCACTCTTTTTCTGTCTCACTCTCCCCATTCTCTCCCCCTCCCCTTCACATTCTCTCCCTCTCTTCCCCTCCTCCGCCCCCCCCCGCTGTATACAGCTCGGTTCTCGGTCTATCCTGTTTGTCTCTCAGTGTGGTCTGCTCACCGGCGCAGCACGAAGGACGGAGGTCTCTCTTTCTTTCACTTGTTTCTGGGAATCAGAGGAGCTTCAGAGATGCCGCTTCCCTCTCCGGATTAACGTGCTGCGTGCAGTGGAATTTTGTGCGTTTTTTTTTTTTCAAACTCCCCACACACACATACACAAATGATGACCGAAGCCCGTGATAGCGCGCGCCTGCTTGTGCTCTCCGCATGGGGGGAGTCCTCGATTGCGCGACGGGACGCAGCACTATCGCTCGGGCGCACGCACGCACTTCACTGACACCGCGTGCATGGAGATGCCGGCGCGTTGCCTCTCCTCCTCTTCGTCCAGCGCCGTACCCCCTCCTCCCGCTGCTCCCCCACCGATGTGGAACGGCACGGAGGCGGACACGCGTCCAGCGTTGCGCACGCTCACGGGCTGCGTGCTGAGCGCGCTCATCCTCTGGACGCTGTTGGGCAATGTGCTGGTGTGCGCGGCTGTGCTGCGCTTTCGCCACCTGCGCAGTAAGGTGACCAACACGTTCATCGTATCGCTCGCGCTCTCAGACCTGCTGGTGGCTGTGCTGGTGATGCCGTGGAAGGCGGCAGCTGAGGTGGCCGGTTACTGGCCTTTCGGTGCCTTCTGCAACATCTGGGTGACCTTTGACATCATGTGCTCCACGGCATCCATCCTGAACCTGTGTGTGATTAGCGTGGACCGCTACTGGGCCATCGCGAGCCCGTTTCGCTATGAGCGCAAGATGACCCAGCGCGTGGCCTTTGTGATGATTGGCGTCACATGGACACTCTCTGTTCTCATCTCATTCATCCCCATCCAGCTGAACTGGCACAAGGCACGCGCCGAGGTAGTGCGGTCCACCCTGGCAGCTGAGGAGAAAGAGGAGGAGGATTGTGACTCCAGCCTGAGCCGTGAGTACGCCATCTCTTCATCCCTTGTGAGCTTTTACATTCCCGTGGCCATTATGCTGGTGACATACACGCGCATCTACCGCATCGCGCAGACACAGATCCGTCGCATTGCCTCCCTGGAGCGTGCGGCTGAGCATGCACAGAGCTGCCGTGTAGCGCACCAGCGACAGCAGAGCCACACCAGCACGCTCAGGACGTCAATCAGCCGCGAGACCAAGGTGTTGAAGACGCTCTCTGTCATCATGGGTGTGTTCGTCTGCTGCTGGCTGCCATTCTTCGTGCTCAACTGCGTGGTGCCGTTTTGTGCCAGGTCGAGTGCACGGGGCCTGGGAGGAGAAGGAGGTAGAGGAGGTGGTGGAGCAGGAGGATCAAGAGATGCATGCGTGAGCGACACCACATTCGATGTGTTTGTATGGTTTGGCTGGACCAACTCAAGCCTGAACCCAGTCATCTACGCCTTCAATGCAGAGTTCCGCAAGGCCTTCGCCAGTCTGCTGGGCTGTAGGCGCTTGTGCACCAGCACGCCTGTGGAGACGGTGAACATCAGCAATGAGCTGGTGTCCTACAACCAAGACACTCTGCTACACAAGGAGATTGCCAGCGCCTATGTCAACATCATCCCCAACGTAGTGGAGTGTGCAGAGCATGAAGACACCTTCGACCGCATGTCGCAGCTCTCAGCCAACAATGACGACGACCTGGATGAACTAGCTATGGACTTGGCGGGTGAGCTGGAACGCAGCGCCGCTGACATCAGCCTGGACACGCCATTCATGCCAAACAATGTGCACTAGGGGATGGCCGATATCCTTGACCTGTAAAGCATGAACTGGTGGTCCTGGTGGAGGGTGGGGTGGTTTCTGTTCAGTAGGGGATTGATGTTGTTCATGAACTAGATTTGTACAGGCCAGCCAGCAGACAGCCTGAGCGCATGAGAGATTTGAGGCTAATCCGGCAGAAATGGGACAGAAGGAGGAGAGGCAACACCAACTGTGTGAATGGACACACACACACACACACACACACAGTTAAATGCATTCAATTTACCCCACATGAACAAAGTGCATCAGCAGACAGTGTTGATAGAATATATTCTATTATATTAAATTAACATACACACACACATACACATACACACACACTCATAGCCAAACACAGAAGTGCCCACTGTCCCTGTGTCTGTCTGTCTGTCTGTCTATGTATCTATCTATCTATCTATTTGCTATCTGGACTAATAAATATTGTTGCTGGTATCCACCGAATGGTTCTTGGGTGATCCCAAAGTAGTTTATTGATGGCATTGCTCAAAAGAACTCCTTTGATACCTCAAGGAAAAGCTCAAGGATCTGGATCTGGAAGTAATGTCTGTCTAGTCTAGACCATACTGGTGTTGGGATTTGGGTTAATGTTCCTATATTCCTCTAGACCAGACAGGTGATGGGGTTGGGGTAATGTTCCTCCCGACCAGAGTGACACTGGTTTGGGGTAATGTTCCTCCACACCAGTCTGGAGATGGAGATGGGTTTAAGTTTCTCCAGACCAGATTGGTGTTGGGGTTTGGATGAATGTTCCTCCAGACCGGGCTGGTGATGAGGTTTGGGGTAATGTCCTTCAGAGACCTTCGAATGGTGCTGAATATTGTTCCTGATGTTTGCACCTGAACTTGTCTCGCAAAACATAGGACAGGGCAATATGTGGACCATCTGGGGTCTTGGTGGAGAGACAAATAAATAAACAGATATATAGAAAGATATAAAGACAGATAGATAGAACTCATTCCACTCTCTTGCTGCCTAGCTTTAAGACTCTCCCTCACCTTCACTGCTGACCTCATTACCATGTGTCCACTGCTGGGTCCCAGTGCTCTGTCAGTAGCTCTAGTAGGTCTCTCTCTCTCTCTCTCTCTCTCTCTCTCCCTCTCTCTCTCTCTCTCTCTCCCCCTCCCTCCCTCCCTCTGTCCCTCTGTCCCTCTCTCCCTCCATCCTCTGGGGTGTTTTTAACAGAGATGCTTTACTGTGATTCTGCCCATTAATTTCTGAATGGGAGTTGTACTGTACTGTAAATCCTTTGGGCATGACAAGTTTAATGATGTTCTGCTGCAGTCGTTTGTTTATTTATTTGTTTGTTTTGGTAAATGTTATTTTTTATTATAGTAGTATGTGCATTAATGCACCAGGTTAGTGATGCAGTATCCTCAGAGATTAATGTCATCGTGGCAATCAGGAGTTTGGCTACCGCCTCTTTCTCTGTGTCTCTCTCTCTGTCTCTCTCTCTGTCTCTCAAATATATATTAGGGGTGTCGAATTAACGTGTTAATTTCTATCAATTAATCATGGAAAAAATAATGCGTTAAGAAAATTTACGCTGATTAATTGCGCCATGTGACTTTGAGCACCTGGCTGGTTCTCTCCACGGGTGCTCTGTAAAATGAAGGATGCAGACGAGAATTTGTTGTTTGGCCCAGTGAGTTTAAAAACGGTTGATAGGAGTATTGTTATCTGCAATTCATGCAATAAGGAATTTTTGTACCATCAGAGTACATCTGGTCTAAAACATCACCCCAACACAAAGCATTTAGGAGCCAACTTGGCAGTCCAAGCCAGAACAGCTCCTGATCCCAGCCCCAGTGGCCAGCCACACTGGAGCAGACGCTCAGACCCAAACTGAGCATGTCTACCTGTGACCCACTTGCCAACACCCCCCCTACCCCCCCTATATCCACCCAGCAATTTGTATGACTGAAACATGTGAAACGCCAAAGGCTGCACGCACTACAGCTACAGCTATCACCCCCTCCATACATCCCACCCCTGTTCCAGACCCTACAACAATGCACCCCCCGCCGCACTATAATGCTTCTGACACCCGTGCATGTATGTACGTTGTCTTAAACTGCACCTTATAGACAGATTGATTTCTAACAATGTTCTAACATGAACAGTGCAAGAACATTTATTAGATAAAACAGACATTGAATGTCTGTAATGTTTATCATTTATTCACTCATATGCCAAAATTAATTAAATTTAAAAAATACTTTTTGCGGCAACAATGTGTGTGATTAATTTAGATTAATTAATCAGAGAGCCAGTAATTAATTAGATGAATTTTTTTATCACGTAACACCCCTAAAATATATATATATATAATCTCTCTCTCTGTAACAGGAGCCAATCGCTTGCCAATGAGAATGTGAAAGAGATTCTGTAGAGTCTGTCTTACTTACACCCTGTGGGTTTTTTTTTTATTGTCCATTTGACACAACATGAATGTATACTGTCCTTTAAGCAGTGATGTGGACCAGAGTGATGTTTCTTTTTATTAAATAAAAAACTTTGCAGTGTTACACATTGTAGTTCTTTTTCTAAAGAGTGCTAGTCTGTTGTGGGAAGTTTTACTGAAAGGTTCTTTATGGAGCCAAATGTGGTTCTTCTATGATATTTCTCAAAAGAAGCATTTTGATATATTTGCTTTTAAGAGCAAATGGATACAGGGTGTTGGTTAAAGAATTCACTAATCTTAATATATTTCCCCCAGGATCAATAAAGTTTTCTGATTCTGATTCATTTCTCATCTTCAGCCTTCCAGCACCATTAGGTCCTGTTGCTTCAAATCATGAGCACTAAATACTATAAAACTGAACTCTTCAGGACTAGACCAATGACCAATAAAAATGTTGGCTCTAAATTTGTTGTGCTAAAGGTTCTACTAATTCATGCAGTATACAAACACCCAAGGCATTAATCTTGGGTGATCCGATCTCACAATCACTCAGATCATCCAGTGACTGTGTACTACCTTTTTTCCAAAGAGGCTGAAGACACAGACAGCTGCTGGAATGTGAAGGAAACATCCCTGAATATTAGTGTTCTTTTAAAATCAACATTCATTTAATGTCAGAAAGTATGTTTCTAGTCTTATCATGGCCGTAAACTGGTTTCTATCTCCTCCAGGCAGTAGAAGACAAATTGAAAGTACTTCAGTCTATTATTCCCAGATCTGTTGCCCTGTCCATCAAACGTGTACCCGCATACACACCCTCCTTCTGCACTCACATCTCTCCCAAGTAATATGGTATTGTCACCGGCAGGTGATTAATAATAAATAACCCAAGGTCAAATCCATACATTTTAGATCAGATGAGGATAGAACATTTGTGCAGATTCATGTGCTCGAGCTGACCTTTATTGAATGAACTCTTTGATGGCTGTTCAATTTCTGACGAGGTGTGCGTTCGTTAAGGTGTGCTGGTCACTGCCGCGGTCACGATATAATGTGTTTGACTGAAATCTCCCATCCAGGTTCTGCTGCAAGTCTGGAGGTGTTTTGCAGAACTCCTGTTCCACTTAATAAGCATGATTTCCTGAAATAAACAATAAATGTCAAAGATCTTCACACAACATGTGACAATCAAAAAATGGTCATAATGTTCCCCTTCATCCTCAAATCAAATTTCAGATTACAGTAATCTTTATGTCCTCATCAATACAAACACACCTGCCTCATCTAAAGCTTTCCAGATGTGTCTTGGTTTGAGGAGAGTAACCACCACACTTTGCTCTAGAGGACCAGAGCTGGACACCCTTGACCTAAAGTCATTAGGCTGAATGGGTTAGGTCTCAAATGCCTTGACCTTAGAGACCGTTTTGCTGTGCGTGTGTATTATGAGAAGCTGTCAGGAAATTTTACTGACCTCATGGACCTCAACGAGATCTCCCCTGGGGAGGAAAACAGGCAGGCCATGTCCTGACCAAACCTTCAGCATGAAGGACAGAGATTTCAGAATGTTTCTGTAACATTTCACGCTCTAAAAAATGTCCTGTTTATCATAAAGCCTGGACAGGATCACATTCACAGAGCAATGGTCATTTCGTCATTTTCTAGAGCCACATGACAGATGCCACACATAAAAAAGGAATGAGACCTGCAGTGGGGAGCCCTCTGAGATTATTACCTGGGATCCAAAACACAACTGTAACATTTAATTCCCTTGTATTGAAAAAACCATCACATGTTTATTAAGGCTTAAAATCTTCAAATGCTCGACATAAAACTGCCCAATCAGGAAGCTTTTCTCTGTAGTATCTTAATAGAAATAGCCAAGGGAACTTTCCTATTGGACTGAAGGTCTTACAACAACATCATTAGAAATCACATTCTGATCTACAGTGATGAGAAAAAGTCACTTCAGGCCTACTGGGGGATCTAGAAAGTCTCTGACTAATGTAAGCAGGTTTCAATCGATTCTAGATATGTCACTGACTGTAGAGCTGTAGTGTAAACAGGTTTCAGTCAGTTCTTGATACATCGCTGACCGTACAACAGTAGTATAAGCGGTTTTCAGTCACTTCTAGATACATCACTGACTGTAGAGCCACAGTGTGAGCAGGTTTCAGTCAGGGAGTAGAAATGGAAAACAGAAGCTGTGGTTCTGTGCCAAGACTTTGTTTTTCTGCTCGACGAGTAGATTCAGGGACTCTTATTATAGAAGTCCATTTCTCTCCAAGCTTCTTGGTGAGACCATATTAGGGTGACCAGAGACCTGGGTTAAGGAACTTTCGGAGGTTTCTTCTCTGGTTTGAGGGCATTTAGGCTGAAGAATTTAATCTAATGGCATATTTCTGTAAATCTCACTCTCACTTTTTCTTAGTTCTTGATTGAATCCTTTCCATCCTATTTTCAGTAGATATTCCCTATTTTTTGTGAAACTACACTAATTTTAGATTTTTTTTTTAGAAGCTGCTTTGCGATTGTCTGTACTGTATACATGCAGAATATCTTACCTCCAATTTTATGATGCAGGGTATGACCTTCAGTTGACCGAGATTGCTCAGGATGACCCTTTAAAGTCCTGGTCATGTGAATTAATGGAAGTTTATTTATTATGGTGGTTTGGCTGCCCAAAATTCATTTAGTGTCTGGTTCCATTTAAAACCATTGTGGACAGTTTTGTCTTGTGTGTGTGTGTGTGTGTGTGGTCGCGCGTTTGTGTGTCTTGGGGGTGAGCTGAGGTGAGAGTTTGATGATGATGTGTAGGGAAGGCTGGGTTTAAAGGCCTGGTGCTGGTGTGTGTACAGTGTGTACAGATAAGGTCATATTAACATGCTTAAAAAATTACAACAGCTTTAAACAAGTCCATAATGATAATAATAATAATAATAATAATAATAATAGTAATAATAATAATAATAATAATAATAATAACAACAAACATTATTATTATTATTATTATTATTATTGCTGTTGTGGTTGTTGTTGTTGTTATTATTGTTGTTGTTATTATTATTACTACCACTACTACTACCACTACTACTATTAATAATAATGATAATAGTCATTATTATTATTATTATAAATAATAATAATAATAATAATAATAATAATAATAATAATAATAATAATAATAATAATATGTAGTATTATTATTATACGAAGGCAGGCTGTTTAACTGAAAGGGAAATTTTGTTGGAAACCATTAGCACCATGACATTATTGTTATTTTGGATGGTGACAACAAATTTTGTGTGATTTCACTCCCACTGAGCAGGAAATACCAATCATGGTCTCTTGCCCACCAAAAACATGATTTGTTTCCCCGGTAGCACTTTAAAAAGGGAAGCAACTCCCCCTCCTGACAAAACATTATTGCCCCCCCGTTGCCCCAACTTCATTGGACTGGAATGCTCTCAATATGACAACATTCAACACCATTGGACCAGAGAGCTGCCAATTACTGCTGGATTTGTTATGCATAATCACAGTAAAATGTTTTTAAACAGGAGGACAACACAGATTCACCACTTCGGCAAGCCAGTGCTCCCTCCCTTTTATTTTATATCCCATGGTGGCAATTATATGCCCCCTATGGTGGGAATAAAGCATAACTGAGCTGGACTGCTAGAGGCAGATTGTGTGCAGATGCGCTTATTTTCCTAAAATCACAAAAATGGGCACCTCCATTTCCGTGTATGAGGACCATATTGACATTGTCCTTTTAAACCCTGACAGCATTATTGCTATACTCGACAAGCTCAGGAGTTCTTGTGATGAGGAGCACCTGGATGTAGATACTTGAAAATAGTATAATTTGACAAATATATGCAAATGTTAATATAAATATAACAGTATTTACAGTGGAGAATAAATAGAATATGTGCAAATTGTTATTTTTGGTAAAAAAGTTAAATCTGGATGTTGGTGAATGTACAGGTGAGGGTTAATGTGTGTTCTGGTTTATTTGCTCAGAGATAAACCACTGAATCTGAGTGTTTTGGGTGGACAAGACTGGTCATCCTGCAAGGGTGTTTCTCCACTTTTAGCCCTATTACTGCTGGGATTGGCCCCCACTGACCTAGCTCTCTGGATACATAAAAAATGGTATCTGTCACCCCTGGAAGCAGCTCATAACCCAGCAGTTGATGGAGCGTCAGGTGAGCTGCGTGGGTTTTAAAGTGGGTAATTTTATGTTGTTTTGATTTTTGAATTAGTGTGAGCCTTGTTGATTTGTTTTTATAAGTGATTTGTTTTTATAAGGCATGATCAGCACTGGCTTTAATTATGTTCATACACTGAGCTTATAACCCCCTTCCCCCTCTCTTTCTTGATCTGACACTGTTGTTAATAAGCTAATTATCAGTGCTCAAACACCATTCATTTACTCTGATAGCCTTGGGACCTGCTGATCAAGTGCTGCGTGATCAGTCAGGACCCATCATTGGAAGAGCAGGTGAGGAGCAGGAAGAGGAGTCTGATATGACCTGATATAGTCAGCTGGTGGCCTAGTGGTTGGGGGTTTGCCCTGCGATGAAAAAGTCATGGGTTTGAATCCCATGACTGCTAGTGGCACCTGTGAGGTACCCTTGAGCAAGGTACCGTGCCCAAAAACTGCTCCCTGGGTGCTGTGTTCCTGGCTGCCCGCTGCTATACTTGGTTAAATGGATTAAATTCAGAGAAGAATTTTGCGCTGTTCACACTGTGTGCTGTGGTGTGTTCAAGTATGACAAAAAAGGTCACTTTATATAGAAGCAGGATGTGACAAATGTGGCAAGATGCTGTCCATGTACAAAGAGGACAGACAGGATCATTTGGGCAGTCAAGGCGGGGAAGGGGAATACTATCTGAGCAGCTCGGTTTACAGACCGTGTCAGCATTCTCTGGGACACGATGGATATACAACAGTGTGACCTACACTCAGTTCCACTCTCTCACTTTCTCAAGCTTGATGCTGTGGGACAGGGCCTCAGGGGCCACAGTATACTCAGTTTGTGTACTTTGCCTGCCCTAGAAAGGTTTATTTTGACTCAATAAAGTTAAGATGAAAAGAAAGGGAGAGAAATAATTGTCAAAACAAATAATTGTCAATACACTCTGTTGTGTTGATGCCCATCACAACAGATTGCTGCTTAGCATAATAGCCCACGTTTAAACAGTTAAATAGGAGGATGTGAAATTACTTAATTACTTTAAATAAAATTGTTCATGATGAGCTGGTTTCCAGTGTTCCTCAACCATGGGATTATTGCTGACCCCTCCCAGCTCCCGGCTCTGTGGTTGTTCACACTGCCAAGCTGTTGTTTTGGTTACATGCCTTTATAAATCTTTATCGAGTATTTGTCTTCTCCCTTATTCGCTCACCACTACTATGGCAGTGTAGCCATAGCAACCACCGCTTTTTCCGTTGTACAACAAACGTGATCTTCCTGTTGAACGAATCACAAGTAAAAGTTAAATGAGTGATGGCAACATTAACTCACTCACAAGGAAATGCATAGCTGCTTTGGTTTCAGATTGCACAACTAGAGCAAATGCAAGAATAATTCACAGCACGAAGTATAGGATTGCTGAATTTTAGTTTGGAATGCTGCCGCACAAGCAAAAAACCGAAAAATTTTAAAAACTCCCCTGCTGAAGGCTCAAAGCTTTTTTTACTTTACACTTTTAACCATCAAAGGACTCTGTGTAGGACCAAATATGTTCTCTGGCTTTGAAAAATGTTTGTTCTCCTTCCTTTGCCTGTTGCTGAGGGCATTTTCTCACTGTACATGCAAAATAAAAAACTGATTCAATCAAGAACCTTCAGAGTTGCTGTTCTACATTTACATTTACATTTATGGCGTTTAGCTGATGCTCTTATCCAGAGCGACCTACAACAGTGCTAAAGTAGTCCACATCTGTTTCTTAAACCTGTAAAGCTTAACTTAAGTCAACATCCACTATTCAACTGTTCTAGTTCAAACACATTATACTCATTTAGCTAGTTCACTGTGTTCACTTTATTACATCAGCACATAGCACTAGAGCTCTTAGTGGAGGTGTCACACTGCTTTGTGACCTTGTCATCACCTGGAAAAAAAGGTGTTCAGAATTAACGTTTGCTGTTTTAGATTCTTCAGACTTAGACCTAGACTTGGACTGCTTTACTGTCATTGCACAGGGTACAACAAAACTCAATCCTAACAGTGCTGCACACATAATCTTAAATAGCTAAGTGTATATCTATAGGGATAAATGTAAAATGGACAAAAAACATAAACAGACAAAAATTTGGTAGGTGAAATTTTATGGTATTGTACATTGAGTCACAAGTCATGTGGGTTGACATATCAGCTTCCTTTAGGTAAAGCACTTTTTACAAGACGTGTAATCACAAAGGGCTGTGCGACAAAATTATAAAACACACAAAATAAATGACACAGAAACAGAAAAATCTAAATAAAAGCCTGATTAATTTTTAAAAAGCTACAAACTTAAAAGTTCTATCCCCCAGTATTTAATCTTGTTTGTGGAATGACTAACAAACTTTAAGCCTGAGGCTGAAGAGTATGGGAGTATGTTTAAGGAGATGACTAGAAATGTGTCATGGAGCGTGAGTGTATGCTGGAGTATGAGAATTTTAAAACCTTTTCACACTGCTTTACACACTCTTGGGGTTCTCTATTTCAGCTTGAAAAGTAACCAGGAAGTGATGCTGTGATGCTGTGTGGGACTGTTCAGACATCTGACCAGTGCTGTAAATTACTTTCCTGCATTCTCCATCAGCCTCAGCTTTTAGCCCAAATGTCCAGATGCCCAGTCAGCTAAACCGAGATGGGACAGAGAGCAGGGACACAGATCCTCAATCAGAGCTTAACGGGTGACGTAACTGTGACAGTCCTGAATGAGGAGGACTGTCAGTCACACAGTAATGCAGCAATTTCCCTCTGTGGGTAGTTTCAACACTCAGAGGGGAACAGATAAAGGGAGAGGAGCTGGATAGGAGCAGGGAGGAGTCTGACAGGATCAGAGAGGAGCTGGAGAGGGGCTGAAAGGGGAGAAGAGCAGAGAGGAGCAGGGAGGAGAAGAGAAGAGCCAAGGGAATTTGTGAGAAAGCAAAAGACAGAGAGAGTTCAGGTTACCTGCCTGAGGATAAACAGTGGTACATTTACAGCCCTATAGAAGTCTGACACTTGTGTAACGGAGCGCACGCACGCACGCACGCACGCACACACTTTACTCACTAAGACTTGCACATAATTGGTCTTGGGGATGTTTCATGTAAATGGACAATGTATATGTATTGTTCAGATTCTGAATTATTTTTTGGTCACTGTTTAACTGACCACACGGTCTACTTTTCACTTACAACATCTAGTAAAGGGTCTGATCACACACTCCACTCTTCACTCACACTGTAGGGTAAAATGTATGATCTCACACGCTTTTCTTCAGTCATACTCTCTGATAAAGGGTCTGATCTCATCATTTGGGATCAAAAACCTCAAGGGGTAAAGAGATTTTCACTAGTGTACATAATCAATGCACAAATACATAAATCTACACGCAAAATGTGTAAAATAATATATGGGTCATGTAAGACACGGGGCTGAAGTGGAGTCCCGATCCAGGAACAGGGAGGACTCCAGTTCCAGGATTTCTCACTCACCAATCAGACACAGATCGCCCTCACCTGAATACTAACTCTGGGGAGTATTTATAGACCCTGAGCACCTAAGCTCAATGCGAAGTATTCTTGCCAAACCAAGTTACCGAGCGTTTCTCTTTACCTGTCTCTTGATTCTTGTTATGACCCTGCCTTGTCTTTGTGGATTACCCTTTTTGCCTTGCCCTCTTGACTCTTGGATTACGGACTTTCGGATTTACGGTTTTGACCCTTTTTGCTCTGGACTCTGGTTACACCCTTTTTGCTTTGCCCTCTTATGGTTTTTGGATTTTGGACTCTTGGTATTTTTGACTATTGCTCTGGACTTGGTTTTTCCCTTTTTGCCTATTGAACTGTATTCCTGTTTAATAAACTATAACGTTCTGCTATTGGATCCTACCTTGTATTCATTACAGGTCAAGATTCTTGCAAAATGAATGAGAAGTTCTATCCCAGTAAGGTATGAATAAAGAGACTGCATGAAAAGGAATAGGAGCATAATAACAGCATGCTGTATGAAAAAGAAATAAAATCATTCATCAGTCATGCACAAAATCATCATAAAAAATAAAAAAATACAAGAAAAAAGAAAAGTGTTCTGTATATAATTGATAAAAGGATAGAAAGAAAGAAAGAAATGAAAAAGAACACAGTGTCCTGTATGAAAACAGGAAGAAATCAATAGGAAAATGAAAAACAAGATCATGTTTATTTATTTGTTTGTTTACTCAAGCTGCTGTTTACAGGCTGACAGGAATGATCCTGGTAACGTATTTAATAGAGAGAGAGAGAGAGAAAAACAACAGGAAGAGAACGAGAGTGCTCTGGTTACCTGCCTGAGGTGGAGCCGTAAATAATAAAGCTTCCCATCACCATGCTGTTATCTGGAGCACATTTCTTCATCCTTCTCAAAGCTCTCATGTCCACCTCTACCACAAAGGAGCCCAAAATAACCTCACTCTGCCATAACGGATATCACCTCTGATCATTAAAACTTCCACAATTGACCTCTGAACCATCCAGTCTCTCCTTACCCCTCAGAATGAAGTGTTTCTTTAAGACATAGATAAGACATAACTGATATTTGTAAATAAGCACTGTTGTGATTGGATGCCCTGTATTGTGCTTAGATCAAAGAGCAGCCTGGGCTGAAATACCCCTTATAACCTCAGTGTGAATGGGCTGAAGTTAACTGCTGTAGGTTGAACAGGTGGACGTATGTGTTAGAGTTTGTGACATCACAAAAAATGTGAATTTAAAACAAGCTTTTGTGAGGCTTAACTTCCATAATAAGGTTTAGGGAACTGCACATTTTGAAAGCTGATTCAAATGTCCACCTCAAAGGCTCCATTTGCACTCTGAGACTTCGACTGAAGACTCAACCCAGACTTGCACCTCAAATCACCCTTTGACCTCAGAGACATGAGTCTCGACTGAGACTTGAACCGCAGAGATTTGAGACTAGAATCACCCTGTAGTCTTGACTCAAACGCCAGAGACTCAATCCATGACTCATACTTGTACCTCAAAGAATCGAGTCTTAATTCAGACTTAATTCAAACTGCAGCAACTCTAGTCTTGACACACACTTGCACCTAAGACACACTCAACCTGGACTGGGACCCCAATGACTCATGACTGGACTCGCACTTGTCCCTTACTGACTCAGGTCTTGACTTAGGCTCCGACCCCAGAAACTTCAGTCTCCTCTTAGCCTCTAACCTCAATGACCTGAGACTTGTCTAAGACTCAGACCCCAGAGACTTGAGACTAATCTCAGACTCAAAACCCAGAGACTTGTCTTAGACTTGGATCAGATAAGATAAAATAAAATAAGATAGTGAGCATGTAGTGAGCATTCGTCTTGTGAATCCAGTCCAGTTTATTGCTCAGTGGTGGGGGTAGCCTAGTGGGTAGGATACTTGCTCCGTAACTAAGAGGTTATGAGTTCAAATCCTACCCCTAACCATACCACCACTGGGTTCCTGAGTAAGATCCTTAACCCCAAGTTGCTCCAGGGAGACTGTCCCCTGGAGGATGTGGAGGATGTTTGTGTGGCTGTGAAAATCTACCACCAGCTCCTTGTTTTTTCCAGGGTAGATCTGGAGGTAGTTTTGCTGGCACCAGCCCACGAAGTCCCGGGTCAGTTCTCTATACTGCCTGTCGTCTCCATCAATGTTGAGGCCAACCATTCCAGAGTCATCAAGAACTTTTGCAAGAAGCCACTGGTGGAGTTGTAGGAGAAGTCTGCAGTGTAGATGAGGGAAGAAATATGAAGCCAGAACCATTCCTGTGGGACCCCTGTACTGCAGATTTGCTGCAGGTGACACAGCCTGTAATTCTTGAGGTCTTTGGGATACACAGTCTTCACAGTACTGGTACTACACAAGAGGTTTTCCAAAGCTGTGGTACTCTCCCCAGCTTCAGTCTCAGGCTGACATTGTGCTCAATTATCACACACAGTTGACAAGCCTTGAGATGATGCCTTCTGGACCTGCCACCTTCTTATCATTGATCCTGCTAAATTCCCTCCTAATCTGGATTGTTGAAATAGACAGGCTGGAGCATGGGCAAGGTGATTGTGTGCTGAACGTCATGACTGGGAGAAAATGGCAGTGAGCAGGGAATGTATGGGAGGTGTGAAGTGTCTGAAATGAAACAGAGGTAGGGGTGGGTTTGTGTGCAGCAGATGGTGGAGGCTGTATTAGGGAGGGCACTATGGCGATGAATCAAACCTTCTGAAGAAGTTATTCAGTTAATTTGCCCATCTCATCTCGTTGCTGTCTCTTGTGGTTTGAGATGGTTTTAAGGTCACTCCAGACTCTTGACATTGTTCTGCTGCAGCTACATCCTCTGCCTGTAGCTATATTTCCTGTCACTAATCAGTCTTTTCAAGTCTCTATGTATACCCTTAAGCTCCTTCCTGTTTCCTTCAGGCCCTTTTTCTGCATGAGACGAGCCTTGATTTCAGGGGTAATCTAGGGTTTGTTGTTTGGAAAGCACTACACAGTCCTGGAGGGTATGGTGTTATCCATAGTCCGTAATGCAGTTCACAAGGTCTGTGTCTATCCATGATCATTACACAGCACTTTCCACACCGTAGAATCAAAAGAGTCCTTTAGAGCTTCCTCTGTCTCATCCAACCATCTCTGCACTGTGCAGGTGACTGCTGGTCATACACAGAGAAAAGGTGCACTTTGCTGTAATCAGAACTCTTCCAAGGGGATGGTGAGGTGATGATTTGTATGCCTCCTTAATGTTTGCATACAGTAAGTCCAGTGTTTTATTGTCTCTGGTGCAGCGTGTAGCATACTAAGTATATGACTCAGGAAGTTGTATGGGCTCATGTTAATGGCTAAAAACTGCAAAGTTGTTCTTTCACAGTGGTGTGCCCAGGATTACACCAAAGTATTTTATTCTATTCTATTGTTTTCTTAATTTGTGCTGCTCTTAACTTTGTACTGTCCACTTTCTGCTGTGACAAAGCAAATTTCCCACTTGTGGGACTAATAAAAGTTTATCTTATATTATCTTATCTTAATCTTTTGTTCAAAAACACTCCCAGTATCTCTCCTTTCCTCTTACCGCTCTCAGCTGGAATCCAGGCTGTGCTATGTTCATGTCTGGACTTGAAGCCAAGTTAGTTAGCCAAGTCTCTGTTAGCAGCATGATGCTACACTCCCAGTATTCCCTCTGATGCTGGGTTAGTGCCAATAGCTCATCCATCTTGTTGAGAAGAGATCTTACATTCCCCTTCATGATGGAGGGGAGAGATGGTCTGTACCATGTCCTAGTGCAACATTCCTTCCTAGTGCAACATCCCTGTCTCTTCCTTTTCAGCTGGCCAGAACAAATACAATACTATCGTGCATGGATCGCAAATACTTTAAACTCACACTCACACCTCAGAGAATTAAATCTAATCTCAGACCTAAGAGACCCTGCACCATTTTTCCAAGAAAGAACCAGATCAAACAGTTTGCTTGTGTCTCCATCTCTGTGAAAAACTTTGTCCAGTGATCGCCTATTAGGTACATGTTAAGTATTATGATATGTTATACTCCTCACTAAAGGCAGAGGACACAAAATAAATAACACCTGTATGGCATCAACAGGGGGTTCAGAACCTCGAAAACAATATCATTTACACATGTTTTGTGAGTAAATGGCTCAACTCTAATTACACTACACTTTCAAGTACTGAAACAGCTCAGCTTGATGTGGTTCAGCTAAGGCGAGCTAGGGTTCGTCACTTTGGGATTGTTTGATACGGATCATTTCTGCCAAGCCTGAGCAGAATCAGACTTGAACCGCTGTGACTTAACTCACACTTGCATCTCAGAGAGTCGAGTCTTAACTCAGACTCAAACTCTATTCTTGACTCACACCCTCATTTCAGACACTTGAGACTCGGACTCTATTCCCAAAGACTTTAGACTAGACTCACACCTGACCTTTGGTAATTCCAGTCTCAACTCAGACTCCGATCCCAGAGACTTGTCTTAATCTCAGACCACAGAGATTTGAGATTCATCTGAGATTTATACTCCACTGACTCAAGTCACACTCACACCTTGAAAATTGAAGTCTCAGCTCAGACCCCAGAGACTCTGCACCATTTGTCCAAGAAAGGACCAGATAAAAATAGTTGCCTCTGTCTCCAGGCCTGTGAAATGCTACATCCAGTGATTGTCTATCTTATGCATATATAAGTAATGTGTTGTGTTTTTCCTCCATGTGCTCAACCAGAGGAGATCAAATAATAACACCTGTATGGCACCAACAGGGTTCCTTACTTTGGGATTCTTTGACACTGATCATTTCTGCTGTGCAGAGTAATACAGTAATACGGAGTAATACAGTAATACATTCACAGAGTAATACATTTTGCTGATCTCAATGGCGGGGCAGTAATGAGTCTAAATGCAAACACTAAAGCTATAAAACAAAATCGGCAGTCTCCTTGGAGCCGAAAAAGGAGCTGACTGCAGCCTCTTGTCCTCCTGGTAGGATAGTGAGGAGTGGAGCTGTAATGGTTTTTCTATCTTAAGCACCTGCCCATCAAAACAGTGTATTCAGGCCCAGAAGCAACATCAGATCAAACCACTTCAGCTTGTCCTTTCATGATCTTCATCTTAAATAGCAGGTCCACAGGGTAGCACACAGAGAAGATAAGAAAGAGAGAGAGAGGGAGAGGGAGAGGGAGAGGGAGAGAGAGAAAGAGAGAGAGAGAGAGAGAGAGAAATAATAAGTCAAGTGGTCTCCTATTTTATTAATTAATTCTTTATTAAATCCGTAGATGGAAGAGCCCCTTTATGAAGTGAACACAAAACACAAAAAAGTTCTCACATGAACTTCAAACAATGTCCGCCGAACCAGGTGGAGTCAGGGTAGAATGTGCAGGAGATGGGGCATGACACACTCACATAGACAGTTCGTAATTTGGTCGTAAAGAACCAAGCCTCTCACTGTTCTTTGAATTTGTTTAGTTAAGCTCATCCCAGTGAAGCTGAAGTTATAAGATGTTTCAGCCCGGAAACTTTTTTAAAAGAGGCACAGCTATTTAGAGCAGAGCTCATTTATCAGTCTTAAATGTTTAGTAAAATAAATACTGTGTTTAATTATGAAGTATTAATGGAGACTGGAGAACAGTGTAGTAATAAACTGTTTTTGGAGAATACAAAAACATGAAAAATACAGAATACAAGCTCTTTAGCCCTCAACACCTGTTTGAAGTGTCAGCATGTTGGAAGCACAGCTTTGCCATAACATGATCTTCCACAGAAGCACCTCCTTACTTGAAAGGTCTGTGTCTCCTGGTTGACAGTGGAGCTTCAGATATCACAGGAAGCTTTGTTTCATAATTACAATGAGTAGATTTGGAGACCTCAAACTTTAATGATATAAACATTACAGCATTTGAAACTTTAAAAATAGTGTCAACTTTTTTAAAAATATAAAAGTCAAAATAACAAAATATATTTTTGTTTCTGTTAAACAGAAGGAAAATGTCCTTTGCTGTGCGCATGGCAGATGGTGTGTTTTTTGTAGAGTTGGGAGATGGCTGGAAGAGGGACCCCAATGATTCTCTCTGCTGTTCTCACAATCTGCTGCAGGGACTTCTTTTCAGCAGTGTTACAGTTACCATACCATTTACGTTTACCAGATGCTGTTACAGTATTTAGCAGCAACTTCCATTCCCTAACTACAGGGGACAGCCTCCCTGGAGCAACTTGGGGTTAATGGTTTTGCTCAGGAACCCAGTGGTGGTGCTGAAGGTAGGATTCAAACCCACGACCTCTTGGTCCAGAGGCAAGTATACTACCACTAGGCCACCACCACCCCAGACAGTGATATAGCAACCAAGAACTTTCTCGATAGTCACCTGGTAGAATGGCTTCAGGATGGGAGGCGGGAGGCTGGCCTTCTTCAGCTTATGAAGGAAGTGGAATTGTTTACCTCTGGCGTTGTATGTTCCTCTAACAATTCTTTCAGACTTTTTCTTGCGCGATGACGTCACACTCCGCGATTCAAATTATCATTGGAGCGGAGAAAGTGGTCCACGTCGTGGTTGCATTTTATCAAAAAAATGACAGTTGCGTTTGTAATCAGTGTAGCGCCATTTTACCTTGCAAGGGTGGTAATACTACCAACATGTTAAAACATTTAAGGTCTCAAAACAGCATTAAAATTCAAGAATGCCATGTATTCGATTCTCAGCGCTCAAGTGCAAGCTCCGTGGTTTTCACAGACTAATTTACTTTTATTATAATTTCATATTAGGACCATATTATTTATTGTTTAAAGGAAAATAAGTGCATCATTTATTGTTCGTGTTCATATTTACCATGTTTTTCATTTTTATTACTGTAAATTAAATTAAAAAAGGCTGTTGAGCTGTCCAGTGTCTGCTTTAACTGGTGGGTTACTACAATACGACTCCTTCTGAAGCCCCTGAATAAGACGCGCCGGATGAACAGTAAATTATTGAACCATAAAAATTATTGGTGATTGCTCATACATTTTACTGTATTTTTTCATTACTAAAAAATTACATTAAATTTTAACTGTATTTACCCTGCTTATACCAAAGGAAAGGACAGTGCATACCAAAGAAAATGCCTGCGCATGAATGACAGTACAGTCTACAGGGGTGATATCAGTATTTACATTGTAGCACCGCAGGAGTTAGTGTAAACTGTACAGTAGGAATACTGGTTTACCTTTACATTTTCATTAAGGGTAATGTATTAAACTTAAAGTGTTTTGCACATAACTTTCAGTGAACTTCCAGAGGGTCGTGAGGTCTCGGTGATGCTGCGATCTGTCTGCTCGGAGTTTGCAGAATGCCGCAGCCGCACAGTTTCTGCAGCGTGGTATCTGGTATTAAATGGCATTTTCCAATATCCAGAACATAAAAATAAAGTACAAATATTGCACCATGGCTTGGACCCAGTGTGACCGTTGTGTCCTAGTGCACCACCATCTTGGGCTGTGTGTATGAGAAATTGTGAACAGACTTACTTTACTTACTTGAGATTGTAAATATTTGTGCATAGTTTGACTTTTTAAACATTTTTTCAACAACTCAATCTGAACTGACATGGCATGGAACAGTCTGTCATGTGGAATTAGCTTTAGCTGGATTAGCAGTGGTTTATAATCCGTAGTTTGTGGATCAAGGACATACAGAACTGTCAATGACAGTCTTCCATTTTACCTCTTTTCTGTGACCTGCAGTCGACTCCACAGCACAGATGCACAGGTAAAGGCTACCAAATTATGGGTTGGGCATTGGGATCTCTATATTCAGCCTACGGTTTAAATCTATACTAGACAGGCTGGGATTTAAGGCTGTGATTACACTTATATATACACAGTTTGGCATTGATAACAAACGTGCATCCATAAGATGCTGTGAACATGCCAGTTTCCTCCCTTTCAGTGATGCACACAAAAACTGTGCGAGTGCTTATTTCCCCCCTTGTGGAGAGGCGTCTCTCAACCTGGTACATGTCCATGAATTCATGGTCCATGAATGAATGACTGCATGAATGAATCAGGGATGGATTGTAATCAAACATTTATCCTGATTTCAGTGTACCCTTCTTTAGAGTACAGAATAAATGAACAAATGTGCTGGTTTGTTAGCAACCTTAACAGATTAAGGTGGTTTTGTCATACAGCCAGAGTTAACAAGTCTTTAGAGTCATTACGAGCCTAACCAACTTTCATCCTTCACTGCTCCTTCATCCATTATTCTATCCATGTATCCATTCACCTATCCATCCATCACAGACGCGCCGCTGATGAACAGTAAATTATTGAAAGGTAAAAATTATTGGTGATTACCCCTACATTTTACTGTATTTTTATTACTAAAAATTACACCAATTTATTATTGCATTTACACGATTATACCAAAGAAAACAGCGCATACCAAAAAAAATGCAGGTGCATGGATTACAGTACAGTCTGTATGGGCTTGCCTTTATATTTTCGTAAAGGATAATGTATTAAACTGAGTTTAAACTGAAATTAAAGTGTTTTGGGAGCATATTTGGGGCATATTTAGGCTTTACACTATAAAAATAAGCATTTTTAGGCATTTTTTTTAACCAAAACACGACAACGCGTTTTTTCACTATAAGCGGACGCTTTTGTAATGTAACCCCCGTGAAAAGCGGGGGATTACTGTATTTACATGGTACATGTGTGAAAATCCCTGATAAGATTAACCTTCATTAGTCCCACAAGTGGGGAATTTACATTGCTATGGCAGAAAGTGGACAGTACAAAGGTGAAAACAGCCAAAACAATAGAACTAAACACAGCAGTAAAGTATAAATAGAACACTATACAAATAATCTAAAAAAATATAAATATAAACATGTGCAGAGTATTATGCAAAGTAATATGCAAAATTAAATGGTTATATGCAAAATTAAATAATTAATTCAACAGTAGCGCACCTTTATTTTTAAAGTACTGCTATATGAAAAGTGCAATAACATTTGGTTTGCAAACACTTTAAACAAAAAAGGAGCTGTTTAACAGCAGTGTTACCTTCAACACAGTTACACAACTGCAGTTCAAATATTTTTTATAAATCTCAATCTACACATTAATGTAATCAAATCAAATATGAAACCAAAGCTATTTGGCAGTGCAGGGCATTCACGTTTTATCTAGTTTATAGAAGCGATAAAATAATTGTCGAACTACACGGGAGGAGCTTGTTAATGATCTGAAGGCAGTTGAGACCACAAGAACATCATTATTTACACATTACATCATAATGGATTGAAATCTTGCAGTGCCCACAATGTCTCCCTGCTCAAAAAGGCACATGTACAACCAATCTCAAGTTTGCCAGTGAACATCTAAATGATTGAGAATCAGAAACAGAAAACTTTATTTATCCCGGAGGAAATTGTTTAAAGAGAAGGACCAACTACAAGAAACGTCACTGCTGTGCTTGTCAACAAGGGTTTCTCCACCCAGTACTGAGTAATGTTTTGCTTGGGTATCAAATACTTATTTCACTCAGTGAAATGCAAGTCAATCTATAACTCTTATGTAATATGCTTTTTTTTCTTGATTTTTGGTTGATATTCTGTTTCTCTCCATAAAAATGAAATTAGAGACTGTTCATTTTTTTCCCACAGTAAATGGGAGAATGCAGACAGAATGGAGATTAAACTGCCTTTTTTTAAAACATGAAAATTCTCACAGATAGGAAGGCTCTGTAAACATAAAGCATATGTGAATGACTGCATTCATCTTCAGATTTGACTTTATCAGTAATTCTTCATTGTGTGAAGCTCAGCTTTTGCCAAAAATAACAACTGGACAGTTTTCTTTTCCAAACTGCCCAATCATATGAAGTCACCTCTCATTTCTTTTATATTTTGCATCCAAAGAGCCAGACTTTCTTAGATTTTTTAATGTAGTCTTAAAGAACAGTTCTCCTGGCCTCCTGAAAGACTTTCAAAGGCTCTCATTTTTACAGTCCCTGTACCTGATCAGTTTTAGAGGAATGGTGTTTGTTTGTGAAGCCACAAAGTGACCTATATTATTTATTTTCAGACCATTTTATTTATTGTGGAAATTCATCACCATGCTCATAGTTGTGGTGTACATCCCACCTGCTGGCCAAACTTTACAGAACCATCAGCAAGTCAGTTCTACCTAAATTACATCAATATGTGGACTTTTCCAGCTCCAACGAGAGTTCCAACACCAAGAAAGGCCAGCAGCGAGATCTTTCCTGAAACATCTGCGTCTCCTGGTGGAGCCTTGGCTGGACCCCCTACAGTTTGCTTACCGACCCCGTATCGGCGTGGAGGACACCATCATCTACCTGCTGAACCAGGCATATTCTCATTTGGACATTGTTGGGAACACTGTGAGGGTCATGTTTTTTTACTTCTCCAGTGCTTTTCACACATCACTGCTGGGGAATAAGCTCACAAAAATGCAGGTGGAACACCCCACTGGTAGCTTGGATTACGGACTATGTAACCAATCGACCACAGCATGTCCGGCTGAAGATCCTATCACCCTTCCTCCTCCCCCTCTACACATCTGACTTTAGGTACAGGTCTCAGTCATGTCACCTGCAGAAATTCTCAGATGTCTCTGCCATTGTGGCCTATATCAGGGATGGACAGGAGGATGAATACAGGAGTGTGGTGGGCAGGTTTGTTGAGTGGCGTGAGCTGAACTGTTTACAGTTAAACATCACAAAGACAAAGGAACTAGTTGCGGACTTTAGGAAGCAGGCTCCTCCTCCCACCCCTGTCATCATCAGATGGACGGATATTGAGGTGGTTGAGGACTACAGATACCTGGGGGTACAAATTGACAGCAAAGAACACCGACACTGTTTTCAAGAAAGGGCAGAGCTGGCTTTACCTACTGAGGAGGCTCAGGTCTTTCAGTGTCTGTAGGAAAATGCTGACTATGTTCTATCACTCTGTGGTTTTTTGCAGCTCTGTGCTGAGGTATTGGGGTGAAGGCAGCAAATGCCAATAGGATGAACAAGCTGATTTAAAAAGGCGGGTTCTGTCCTGGGTGTCTGACTGGAGAACCTGACAGAGGTGTATGAGAAGAGAATGCTTAACTTTTTTTTAATTGCAGACAGTATGAAGACAAGATAATTCATGTTTTTTTTGGTCAACATCATTTGATTTGTAAATAAACATCCATTCTTGGCCCAGTAACATTTTAGCTTTCAATGCAGGCTGCTGTGGAGGAGTCGCCCCTGGGGTGTACACGACTGGAGCTGATGTCTCTCAATGGCCTCACACCCAAAGCCAAACAGCTTTTCCCGAGACAAAGCTCCTCAACCTCTCCAGCACAACAAGAGCAGGAGTAGCATCAGGAGCAACCCGCAATTACCCTTAAGAGCCTCAACACAAAAGTACAGAAGGCAGTGTTGTTATTCTGGGGCTTGTATGGTTTGTTTTAGTGTAATTGTTCACACTTAATGGTTATGATTCACTTGTGACAAGTGTCATACTCTATATGGACGAAAGCATTGGGACACATGACAGTTACACCAACAGTGTTTCTGTGGGAATTTGAGCCCATTCACTCTGCATTTATGAGGTCAGACACTGGTGTTGGATGAGAAAGCCTGGCTCACAATCTCTGTTCCAGTTTATCCCAAAGGTGTTGGATGGGATTGAGGTCAGGTCAAGTTCTTCCACACTGAACTCATCCATCCAGGTCTTCATGGAGCTCGCCTTGTGCACTGGGGCACAGTCATGATGGAACAGAAAAGGTTCTTCCTCACACAGTGAAACATAAAATATATCATGTGTGAAAGTGACAGACTATGTTTTACTTTTCTCTGAAATGCAGAAAATAAATATTGTGCTGGAAATGTTTGCTGAAAAATTTGCAATTTTTAAGTTTGTTCCCTGTACAAGAAGTGTTAGCATTTTCACTTTGAAAATTAAAATGTGTAACTTGCCTGGAGGTGTTAAAACTTTTGCATACAACTGTATACCATGTACACTGGCCTTGGGTTAGTGTGTTAGGCTGGACTTTCATATTGTTGGAACTCAGCTCTAGGTACACATGACATTTCAGCTGAGTAAATGTTAGAATGCTGAGTCAAAGTTTAAAGATTTTAAGCATTTCAAGAATAAACTTTGCAATATACCTATAATGCTAATGAGAATTTCAGTTGTCTTAATCATATTCTTCTGTTTTTTATAATTGAGGTGTTACAATAACGGTCAAAACAGGGTATATTGATGAACTATGATACCATGAGTTAAATATCTTATAGTGTACATTTATTGGACACTAATTAGTGTAACAAGAATGATGTACTGCAAATCATGACTGCTTCAGTCTGTGTGACTGTTATTGCCTTGTTTACTCATGCAGCAGCAGAGGGCCTCATTGTTGGTTTTTATTATGTGTTCCTGTATTGTATTCTTTAATTTTCAGTCATGTTTTTTTCACCTCATATTGGATATGATCCCCAGGCTTTATGCATGTTCTTTGATACAAAGAAAATCAAAATAAAAAAAATTCTGCAGCTTCAACATTAAACCCAGTGGTGCATTTTCAGTTTCATGATTCACAAAGTGTGTTTGTCCTTTCTAGCTTTGCACAGTATGAAACAACGATGGTGCTTAGCAACAGGGAGGTCCACGGAGATTTCATAATTCATCAAGTACTAAGATGCAGCGCAGGCAATGTATAAAAAAATAGTCTGGTTTGGTTGAATGCTTTTACTGGAAATGCATCGCGATTATGAAATCATAATCATACTTGTGAACACAGGTTAATAAAGCCAAAATGAAGGCACCTCTGGCTCGTGTGAAATGCAAGCAGAGGTGAAGTGCTGTAATTTGCATGGAAATATAATTGAATTTTGATTAATTGAAAAATTAATTGAACTATTGATGTAACCAGGCAATCTTTACATAACCACACGACTCCTCATTTCCAAAAGCTGGATTTCAGCACTTATATGTTAAAGTAAAAATCTAAATGTAGTAAAAACTGTTGCTCCGTTTGAAGAAGTATTTTACTCAGTATGTTGTCAAATACTGCGGTGGGCTGCCACCTTGGTCATTGACCCCCGGGGATGGGGTGGTGGCGGCGGCCTTGTGGTAGGATACTTGCCTCTGGACCAAGAGGTTGTGGGTTTGAATCCTACCTCCAGCACACCACCACTTGGTTCCTGAGCAAGACCCTTAACCCAAGTTGCTCCAGGGAGACTGTCCCCTGTAGTTAGGGAATGGAATAAAAGCATCTGATAAATGCCGTAAATGTAAATGGATAGGCTCTGGATACCCGTGGCCCTGGTGTGGATTAAGTGGTAACAGAAAATGAGAAATTATGTTTTTAAATAAATATTGGACTGTCCGACTGTGTTGGCCTGCTTTTTGCTCTAGTTTGTCTTAAAAGTTATCTGACTTGCTATTGCATCTGACTTCAGGCCTCAATAAGTTATTTCTCTTTTATGAGAGACCTTATATTTGGTTGCTGATCGTTCACAAACGTACCCTTCTATCACAGCGTTTAATGTTCAATTCCAGCTGTTTATAGCCTGTTTTCTTGTTATCAGGATGTGATTATGTCTTGATTTTAAATTCCGCTTGCGGAAGATTTGGACAGAACTAAATATGGATGCATTTTACATACTTTATATCATACCACATTTAATTGTAACTTACTACAGGTACAGTACATGCTAAATAAGGTTATAATACATATTCCATGGTATAATTCATCTTAAATATAAACGCATAATACTTACAATAAATACACCACACATACTATAGAAGTATATGCTGTATTCTAATATGGAATAATATACACTATATTCTGTTAATGCAGATTATGTTGCGCTTACCGTGTCACGGTTCCAGTCTGTGGCCGCTAAGGGCTGTCCTTGGAATTCTTAAATTCGAAGTGGGTGTGACCTAATCTCTGTTCGGCTGTAAGAAAAGGACTCCCAGCTGGACAGAGATTAGGGATTAATGATTGTCTGTCTGTTCATTGGTCCTCAGTTCGTGCACTTTAGTATATTAGCCGTTCAGATCCTTACTTGTGTTGTCTGCCATCCCTCACCTTGACCCCGGTCTATGTTCCCCTCATTATCTAGTTTCTGTTTCTTATGCCTGGCCTTCGTGCTCGTTTCTGTTCTGTTTTGGTTATAATAAACTCACCTCCGATGGAAGTCTGCGCCTCTGCCTCCTTTTCTCCGTCCAGACATGGCCAGATTGTGACAAGTGGGTGTGGATGTGATTATGTCTTGTTTCTGGTTTCTGCTTGTGAGACAGAATGAAATATAAATGCGTGCAACAGATAACGTTATATATACTGTAGATGGATATCATAATTGCATTGCATACTACAGATACATATTACATGATATGTATCATGTCATGACCACCCTACATACTACGGAAGCATACAACTTAGTATACAACTATACTAAGGAATAATCTATACTACATTCTGTTGATGCAGATTATGTAATGCATACTAAATAGTACCTACATGACATGGATGTATAATATATATAATGTATACTGTAAAAGCCTACTACATACTATAGAGGAATTCTATATACCAAATGTTAATACACATGTATACATTATGTATACATTTATAAATGTATAAAATACTTTTAACCAGTTATTTAACCCCTGTGTTATTGTGCTAAATAGATGTTTACCTGCAGGTATAGGGCCGGGATTCTCTATAGTGTTTATATTAAATGATATTGCAGTTTATATTATAGTGTTTCTATCTTCATATTAGAATGCTTTGAGGTTTATATGTGATGAGGCAATGTATTCTAACTGGCTTGCTTACCTGATTGTAGCATACATGAGAGGATTTTATGCCTCTGGCTTCAGAGACAGGGCTGTTTGCATTGACTTTATGCAATTTTAAACTGACAGTGGTTTTACAGTAATAGACCTATTTCATTACAGAGCTTACCAATGGAGATAAGGCTAAAAACACTGTACCCAGTAAGTCAGTTTCAGTGAGTGCCGAAATAGCCGCCTGCAAAACACGTGACTTTTGACGCCTCAGCAGAGGTGACATGTGATTGGAGGAAAGAGCGATGACGCAAGAGTGACGTCATTCGAACAGGAAGAAGCCCTGGGGAAACTGTCACCGTGCGTGTCTGACTAGACTGATCAGATTTGGGTTTTTTTTTTTTAAAGATCTGATTATTTTTCATTATGTCCACCAGAAACCCGGGTATTGCTCTAGGTAAGGGTTTAAGCCTCTGAATAATGTTTTAGAAAAACGTGTATTGTTACACTGTCTGCACGTGCTAATGTAAGCCAAGTCCACTATGTGGGCCAAAAGTATTGGGACCATTACACCGACAGGGAATTTAATGACATTGCATTCAAATACATAGACACTAATATGGAGTTGGTCCCCCTGTGCAGCTCTGTCAGCTTCTACTCGTCATGGAATGCTTTCTACAAGATTTGGGAGTTTCTTTGGGAAGTTGTGCCCATTCATTCTGTGGAGCATTTATGAGGTCAGGCTCGCGTTGGACGAGAAGGTCTGCCTCGCAATCTCTGTTCCAGTTCATCCCAAAGGTGCTGGATTGGGTTGAGGTCAGGGCTCTGTGCGGGCCAGTCAAGTTCTTCCACATCGAACTCATCTAACCATGTCTTTGTGGAGCTTGCTTTGAGCACTGGGACACAGTCATGCTTGAGTAGAAAACATTTTGAATAGAAACGTTTTAAGAAGCATTAAGATTGCCCTTCACTGGAAGTAAAGGGGCCCAAATCCTGAAAAACAGGCGTGTCCCAATACTTTTGTCCATATAGTTGTATGTGGAGTATGTGTTTTTGTCTCCCTCTTGCTTGCAAATGATTATTCCCTTAATAAGTTACACATGACTTGCTTGTAAGGCAGATTCAGTGACCTCGGAGAAACACTCTATTTTATATGTGTAGTTTGCCTGAGAGTGTATTCTCTGTTGTCTTGAATAATCTTGCTCATTTTAGTGCATTTACTACTTTAACACACCTACTTCAGGGAGTTATTAAGAAGTCTGCTGGATCAGTTGTGTTGGAAGCACTGAAAGAAGAGTGTGCCTCCAGGGTTAGGGTTGAGAAACGCTGCTCTAGTCCACTGCCCTACTGCTCTGCAGAGTGTAGTTCCAGTCTAACCTAACACTTCTGATCCAGATCATCAAGGCCTTCAGGAGCACCTGGACATTAGAACCAGGTGTGTTGGACCTAAAATTATTAAGTGCCATTCTCACCAACCATGTGGATAGTGCTTCTTCCTGTCTTCTGTTTGAGTACATTGGCTTTGTAATGGCTTGTTCATGATTCCATGGATTGTCTCCATCCTTCTTATTGCTGACTGTCCTGTTTTACCTTCAACTGCTACAGGCATGATGGCCTTTCCAACTGCTTCGCTCTTCTTATATGTCTTATATGTTATAGGTGACACTTGTTCAAGGGTCATTTTTTTTGTTTTCTTTGAAATTGGTGAAAATATCTTAGATGAAAAAATGGTGTGGTAGTGGCCTAGTGGGTAAAACACTTGCCTGTGAACCCGAGGGCCACAAAAGTCACAGGTTCAAACCCCCCGCACTTTCTACCATTGTGTCCTTGAGCAAGACACTGAACCCTCAGTGTCTCCAGGGGGACTGTCCCTGTCACTAATGATTGTAAATTGCTCTGGATAAGGGTGTCTGCCGAAAGAAAAAAAGAAAGAAAGAAAATACTTTTAGTGACCAGCTTAAATGCCCATGAATAATTCTAAACAGTTCTAATTAGTTCCAAGGAAATGTCTCTACATTTGAAGATCTTTTTTAGCTGTTATTAATTCAGCCAAGTAGGCAAAGCTTTCCAACACTTGGTAAAGTTGCAAAGTTAGCAGTCTTTCCCATTGTAATGGCCTTTTGTTTTCTTCAGATTAAGCTGAAGTCTCATCTTTTCGTTCTGCGCTTTTTCCTCAAGAGGGCCAGTAGGTTCTCTCGGTTTTCCACTATGAGTGTTGTGTCATCCACATAAGTCAAGTATGTGTATATTGTCATTTCAACCATCTACGCAGTACACAGTGAAACGAAACGATGTTCCTCCCGGACCATGGTGCAACACAAAGTACAAAGCAGAAACAACATAAGACTACACAGAGTGCATATCAAAGGTTACTGTTTCCTGCACCAGTCTTGAATCTTCTATTATCTTCCTCCAGTCCTGCTTCTCTTTATTGCATAAGCATGCAGTTTAAAGTATGGTGATAGAGTGCAGCCTTGCTGATGTGAAACCAGTCTTTTTCTTTATATTCTGCAATGACTGTAGCTTGCTGTAGAGTCTGTAAGCTGTTTTTCTCTTCAACAGACCTAGAGTGGGTATCCAAGGTCAGAGTTAACACCCAGGCTGTGCTGAAACGGGCACAACAAGTTCAGGGATGCAAGGTGGCCAAAAAACAGTGGCAGGTATATTAGTAGTAATTCTAAGCAGTGTATATACTAAGCCACAGTTTCGTTCCTCTGACAAGCTCATGTCCTGTAATGTTCCACTTTACAGGCAGCCTGGCTCCTGAAGGCCGTGACATGCATCGACCTAACGACCCTCTCAGGTGATGACACGCCATCTAATGTCCACCGGCTCTGCATGAAGGCCATACAGCCGGTCCGGCACGACCTGCTGAAGAGCATGGACATGCACGACAAAGGTCTTCATACACTTGCTAAGTGAAGCACAGTGACCTTGTATGAGAACCAGACAAATCCGTGCTTGTAACTGTTCTACAGTGGATCTGGATGTGTTGATGTTAATGGAATTGATGGGTAGTACAAGGACAAGTGGAAAATAATATTATAAACCAGAAAATGATATTATAAAGAGAGCACAGGATAAAAAAAAAAAAGATAGCCTGTTGTTCTGTTTTAACACCATACTGACTGAGATGAACATTTCGTTACATTTATTTTCCCTTTTAATATCTTTGTTATTGCCTCAGTGCGGCATCTGTATCATTACAGGGCATTCCATGGATTTTTCTACATTTCTGAAATGGTTAAAATTTAAACAGATGTTAAATGCTCCGTTCTAAATGCTCTATTCTAGAGAAACGTACAGTCAGAACTGCCTTTGAAATCGCAGAAACCTCTTTAAAAAAAGTTGAAATGGTTGTGAATATAATTATTGATTCGTTAAATGTTTATTTATTTCTGAAGTAGGATTTTCTCTAAAATATATGATTAGATTTAATTCTTGGTGCAATGGTGCATACAGAGTGTTGTGAGGCAAAAGAGTAGTAAATCTGCAAAATAGTCCCTTAAGACGTTTTTCAGTATTTCACTCTATTTTACCCTTATAAACATTACTCATAAAAGTTCAGAAGGCATGTGTAGGTTCATTGGTCATTCTGGACAGACATCGACTGGACAGACTAATCCACCACTATATAGACAATCCAAGTCAGCAGTTAATCTCAACAGTGACCGTTTTAATCCAAACCTCTCTGTATGACTTTATTTACATCTCAACACTTAAAGGTTAGAAATTTGAAAAGGGGTAGGGGGTTTAAAAATTCCAAAAGTCCATGAATGTTATTTTAAGTGAAAGTGTTCTTTCATGTAATTTCATGTATAAGACACCGATAATATATTTCTTGATCAGAACCAGACAGATGTCTTTAACAAAAAGATCTCATGTTTAGACAATTTATTCTCTGTGCATCTACACTGCTGCCCACAAGAGGGAGGCAAGATTCTTTGTTTGAACAAGTGACCAGCATAAGCTATTATAAGTATGTAATATAACATAGAGTAGCCTGAATGCTTTTTTTGTTTTAAAATCAAGTCATGTAAATGTGTGTGTGTGTGTGTGTGTGTGTGTGTGTGTGTGTGTGTGTGTGTTTTAGCGTTCTTACACCCGCCTCCTTGTGTATCTCCCCCTCTCGCGT
>JBBJLS010000028.1:3985295-3995447 GCA_037577275.1 Bryconaethiops microstoma | reverse complement strand
ATGTGTGTGTATGTGTGTGTATGTGTGTGTATGTGTGTGTATGTGTGTGTGTGTGTGTGTGTGTGTGTGTGTGTGTATATATATATATATGTGTGTGTGTATGTGTATATATGTGTGTGTGTGTGTATATATGTGTGTATATATATATATGTATGTGTATATATGTATGTGTATATATATATATGTGTGTATATATATGTATGTATATATATGTATGTGTATACACACACACACACACACACACATATATATATATATAATTTTTTTATATATATAAATGTATTTTATATACACACACGTATATAATGCTGGGTAACGAATATTTTAATCGCGATTAATCACATGGTTTTCTGCGATAAATTGAGTTGTTATAAAATTAAATAATTAATTTTAAAGTAGTGTATTGCGCACTTTTATTTTTAAAATACTACTATATGAACAAAAACATTTGGTTTGCAAACACTAAACAAATAAGGAGCTTTTTAACAGCAGTGTTCCCTTTAACACAGTTACACAACTTAAACATTAATGTAATCAAATTAAATATAAAACCAAAGCTATTTGCTACTGCAGGGCATTTGATGTTTTGTCTAGTTTGTTATTTAAAAACAAGTGAGTCCAGAGCATTATAGCAGCTACAAAGGAGGACCAACTCCATATAAAAGTCTTATGTATCTGAATGCAGTGTCATTAAAGTCTCCGTCGGTGTAATGGCAGGACACCTGACCCCTGTCAAAACCAGCCGAGACGTAGAGCCATAGACACAGAATATATGTCTGTGTAGAGCTGCGTGCTGTGTGCACTTGGAGCACAAAAAAGCAATGAACTTTTTTTTAAAAACCTACGTTAACTCGCGATGAAATAACACAAGTGAACTGGTCAAAATCATCAGCGATAAGTTTATGTGGGTTTTGTAGTGTTTTGCATGCTGATTTCAAATCTATGTTTAGTTTTTCCCGCACATACCGTTTTTGTGATGAAGCTGGTTGTATATTGCATGATAGTGGTAAAATTAACATAATAATCATATACTAAGAGTTTTTGAAGAAACAGTGGGAGCTGACTGACACTGATCATTATATCTATGCCACAGTGTGAGTCTGTCTGATGTCACACTGAAAATATTGAAACAGCTACTTGATTGGTACCTGCGGTTTAATAAAAACTGCATGCAAGTCTATTGCAAATGTAATATTACTTATAATTCAAAATGTTGATGTGACCGAAAAAAACTGAAAGCAGATCTGAAGTCAGCATGAAAAAATGGTTTAGAAAAGTGTGTTGTGGTTTCTGATGATTACAAAAAAAAGTTCTTTGTTGACCTGTGTAATTGTTGCCGTTAAATAAATCATGCGTTAACGTGCCCAGCCCTAATATATACATATACAGCTCCGGGAAAAAAATGAGACCACTGCAAAAATGTTCGGTTTCTCGGGTTTCATCTTTTATAGGTGCAAGTATTGAACTGAACAGCTTTGCCGTAGTTTTTAAGAACTACTGACAGCATTTCTCCTCATTTCCAAATAAAAATATTCCTATAAAAATAGGAAAGGACAAAACATCAAAATAAGAAATGATGGTGTTTAAAGAACTTAAATAATTCACTTGTTCACTTTTAAACAAAATGGCAGTAATTACCTTTGACGAACTTCTAGTGGTCGCATTGCAAGAGGAAAAAGCTGTATATATGTTTATACACACCTAATACACACATACATGCACTTTAAAGTAGAAACGGCAAATGTCCAGAAAGGGCAAATGTTACAGTGAAGTGGAAAACATGAATAGAAAACTCTGATGTAATTGAGTGCAATATACGTGCATAAGATCAGCTGCATTTTAATATAAATATTTTATATAAACATTTTTTGTTTGCTTGTGGAAAAAAACTTGACCATGTTTTACTTCTGGATTAACCAGCTAAAATATACTCATGTATTGACCATCACTGAACGGACGCTGCTGTTAAAACACCTCCTCCCCTCCCCAGTATCGAGCTGGACGAGCCCCCACTGGTGCAGACGGCCGCCAATCTGTTCAAGCAGATGTGCTACAGATACCGAGAGGAGCTGATGGCTGGGATCATCGTAGCAGGGTGGGACAAGAGGAGGGGCGGACAGGTGAGTTAAGACCACAAGCCCAGTCTTATTCTGGGCCCCACTCCATCCTCACCACCTCCACTAACGCACACGCCACAATACTCAGGGCTTCTCTAAGCACTTAGTGGAGAGTAGGAGATCACTATAAAACCCTCAGACAGTGAGAAGACTTAGGACAGCAGTTTCACTGTTTAATCAATATTATATGCGATTAGGGCTGAACAGTATATCGTCTGCGAATCGTTACTGCAGTATTGGTCTCTGCACTGAAACTGCAGAAGTCTGCAGTATGCGAATGAGCCTCTAACCTATCACAGCTTCTGGTGAGGTACTGGGTGTTTTGTTGGATTACATGAAGACCTCAATTCGTCAGAAGTTTAATTTTTAACTTGTTAATGGTATTGGCAAATCGGTGCATGCGTGGGTGGAGCTACACTGCTATAGCCAAAATAAGATGTATTTAAATGTTGCTTTTGTGCTATTTTTATTTTCCTTTATGTTAGTCATGGGATATATGCTGCATAAAAATTTTTTTAATATTACATATGTGATGTTTACCCAGTGGTGAGGACGGGTCTGTTTGTAGCCCTGGTGATGGCAGCTTTCTCCAGCTGCTTGAGGAAAGGGCAAAATGAGCTGAAACCCTCTCCTTATTAGTGACCTTCTGTTACACCTTTTGTGTTTCTCACAGTGTGATAAACAAGATAAATTTTGTTCGTGTCATAGAAAACATCCCACTGAAATGTATTTTCAACTTGCCAGTTTTTCGTCAACTTCTCAGTTTTGTATGTATTTCGTCAACTTGCCAGTTTAGTTTGTATGTTTGTTTGTTTTTGTTTGTTTTTTGGGTATGTGTGTGCAGACAGTAAAAAAAAAAACAAAACAATGGCCTCTTTCCATGTTGTAATAAAATTTCATCCAATCAGCAAACAGGGATGCAGTCAGCTCAGCTTCGGACTGTGTTTGGCCCTGCCGTCGAGTAGCTCAGATACGGGTCCCTTTTTTTTTTCTTTTTTTTTGTAATGCAAAATCATTTGTTCACAGTATGGCACGGTTCTTTGTGCCAGTGGAAAAGCGCTATTATACTGTAAAACAGCACTTAAATGGTTAAGTGGTTGAGGTGTAATTATTCCCCTTCAGAGGTTGTTACAGTTCCTTTGGAACGTTCTTTAGGAAATTGTCCAAATCATAATCTCAAATCTGACCATAATTTTGGTTCCTCATGCTGCTGTGTGTGTGTAGGTGTACACTGTGCCTATGGGCGGGATGTTGGTGAGGCAGCCCGTCTCAGTGGGCGGATCTGGAAGCTCCTACATCTATGGCTTCATCGACTCCAACTATAGGACAGGAATGACCAAGGAGGAGTGTTTGCGCTTCACAGCGGATGGTGAGTGTGGGGTGGGGTCATAATTTCTTTCATAATTCCTGACTAATTTTAGTCTGTGTTAAATTTTCAGTTTTGTTGAGATACTGTAGGAAATGAATCCTTAAAAGGTCAATTTTAGCTTCTAGAATTACTTTTATAAATGCATTGAATAAAAATCTGTGACTATAAGGTAACAGTAATGAAATCTAGATTACATCAATCATTTTTAGAGCTGCACGATATGGACAGTATATCAGTATTGTGATTTTATTGCTACACATTGGGATGCCGATTGTGATGCCTTACAAGATTAGTAGTCTTAGTCTGTGAATATTATTTAAAATGGTACGTTTACTTCCCCCATCCAGACAGTCCACATATGGATAAGTAATAAATAAGTTACAGAACAGCCTTATTTCAAATCAGTTTTTGTCATGTTACAAAACCAACACATTTTAAATAACTCCTTATTCTGACCACTGATATCACGATAAGGATTAATAGACGATATATTGTGCAGCGCTACGTATTGTTTTCAGAATTGAAAATAATCAGAAAACCCTGTTTTAAGCCAAAAGATTAGTACAGACTTTATTGCATATTAATACAGTCGCTTCTAACATTCTAAAATTAGTGCAGCTGAATCACAGTTGGTCAGATCAAGGCGTCAAGATCCATCAGTGCATTTTTACACCACCGCCCTGAATTCCAAAAATACTCACCTGTCGTCGTCTTCTCCTCAGCTTTGGCCATGGCTATGGAGCGGGATGGCTCATCTGGGGGCGTGGTCAGACTGGCAGCCATCACAGAGGCGGGGCTTGAGCGCAGCGTGATCCTGGGAAACCAGCTGCCCACATTTTTTAGTGCTTAGATCTGTGGCAATTTTTGGCTTATTTTTGGTTCGTAAAATGTAAAACATACCTCTTTTGTTGGATCAGTATTCCACCAAAACAGGAAAACATGTCCGTTACCGTCTCTCTTTCACACTAAAACACGCGGTTACTGATATCCGCCTCCAGTTCAGCCCAGCGAGGCCCTGGGGAGGGGGATGACTCCCGTGCGGGTGTGGGATTGGTAACCACTGCACTAAATAGAAGTTGTATTTTGTCATTGAATTAAAAAAAAAAAAGGATGGACTGAGAGCAGTGTGTGGTCTTAATTTCTTACACTGGACTTTTAATGTGGTATCCAGCCCCCCATGTTTAATGTTGATTGTTTCCTTCATTAATTTTATCTATGAGGCTAATGTATCTAACAAATAATGGACACGTATACCCCACCAATTAGCATGGTGCTAACTTTATCGCTAATACACATTTGGAGTGTGTGGAGTTGTTCAGAAATGTGTAATGGACTCACTTTATGTAGTTTCTGACCCTGTACGATTTGCAGTTATCTATAAATGTGGACTGAGGATGTTAGAAACAGTAGCATCTTAAATCCTGAATTAAGTGTTTATAGATGGATTGAAGAGGTAAGTGTGATCATTAAGCAATTATGCTAATTAGACTCCAGTTAATTGTAAGCTACATGAATGTAGCTCCAGAGGAAGACTTTATATTAAACATCTCTTGGTTGATTGACGGGGGAGTTGGGGTGTGGATGGGGGTCTAACAATCCATCAGAATATCCTGATGCAAACATGTGGTGATGCATTGTACAGGATAAGCATTCCATTAATATCTGATGTAACTTCATTGTTGGGGTTAAACCGGTGCTGCACATTTTTCATATACAGTCGACTCCTGAAATTTTCAGGGGTTACATTCCAAGAGCATTGTGAAAAACTGGTAAAAAAAGTGATGTCGGAAAAAAGCCAGTAAATGCCTAGATATACCCCCAATATGCTCCCAAAACACTCTCATTTTTGACACAGTTTAAAACATTACCCTTAATAAAAAGTAAAAGTAAACTCAAGGGAAACTTATGATGCAGGAATTCTGGACTGCATCTGCCATAGCCAATCAGCAGCAAGGAGAAATGAATAACGTTCTCGGATTGGCTACTTTCAAACCTCCTGCCTCTAAGTACAGCGGTATTTCACCATCCCAAGACCACCATTGTGTTCTCGTGTGGAAAAAATGTATAGTTATATCATGGAAATTTGGCTGAATTTACATTTTCTTACAAAATTACATTTTTCTTAATTTAGCACTAAAATGCATGAAAATATACATACACGTTCTCATATCACACAGTGGTGTATGAAAGTTTGTAAACCCTTTAGAATTGTCTAAATTGTCTATATATGATCTTAGTTGGTCAACCACTCCTGGGAAGGATAACAATGGTCTTAAATTTCCTCCATTTGTATACAATCTGTCACACTGGGTTGGTCCAAACCATTTAAAGATGGTTTTGTAACCTTTTCCAGCCTGATGAGCATCAACAGCCCTTTTTCTGAGATCCTCAGTAATCTCTTTTGTTAATGCCTGACACACATCCACAAACGTGTAATAAACTTTGATAAAACTGTGTGTGTGTGTGAGAGAGAGATTCAAAAATAATTTCCAAAACATCACTTTTTCTACATAGTCACCTTCCTTTGCGATGCAATTTTCTAGCATCCTACCAACTTTTTAATGCCAGCAGCGAAAAATGTTTTTGGTTGAGCGTGTAGCCACTGATGCAAAGCTCCTTTCACATCACATGAAAATCTTTCCATTAAAGCTTCTTTGAGCTCCAAAAAGACGGAAATCAGATGGTGCTAAACTCTCAGACGCCCAATTACTACTCTTCGGGCTTCTGCAAAAGTTTGGGCACCCTACATAATCAGTACTTAGTAACAACTCCTCTGACAGATTTCACAGTTAAGTCTTTAAATTCTTGTACTTGGGATTTTCTCCCATTCTTCCTTGCAGAAGGCTTCTAGTTCTGTAGTATTCTTTGGTCATCTTGCATGCACAGCTCTTTTAAGATCTACCCACTCAATGATGTTTAAATCAGGGGACTGTGATGGCCATTCCAAAACCTTCAGCTTGCGTCTCTTGAGGTAGTTCATGGTGGATTTCGAGGTATGTTTAGGATCATTGTCCTGTTGTAGAAACCATCCTCTTTTCAGCTTCAGCTTTTTTTTACAGGTGGTGTGATGTTTGCTTCCAGAATTTGTTGGCATTTAGTGGAATCCATTCATGCAATGTTTCCTGTGCCACTGGCTGCAACACAACCCCTAAGCATGATAGATCCACTCCCATGCTTAATAGTTGACAAGGTGTTCTTTTCATGAAATGCTGCTCCTTTTTTTCCTCCAAACATGCTTTTGCTGATTGTGGCCAACGAGTTCTATTTTAGCTTCATCAGCCCACAGCACTTATTTGCAAAACGCATCAGGCTTCTGTAGATGTTCTGTTGCATACTGTACTTCTGATGTTGGATTTTATGATGGGGACACAGGTAAGGTTTTCTTCTGCTGACTCTTCCATGAAGGTCTTGTCTGCACAAGCATCGCTGCACAGCGGAACAGTGCACCACCACTCCTGAGTCTGCTAAATGTTCCCGCAGGTTTTTTGCAGTAAAATGGGGGTTTTGATTTGTCTTTCTGAGCAGCATATGAGCAAATATCTCCGAGAGTTTTCTTGGTCTTCCAGATTTTATCTTGACCTCCACTGTTCCCCTGAACTGCCATCTCTTAATTACATTTCTCACTGTGGAAACTGCAAGCTGACAACGCTTTGCTATCTTCTCGTAGCCTTCTTCTGCATTGTGGGCATCAATAGCTTTCATTTTCAGAGACTTACACGGCTGCTTAGAGGAACCTGTGGTTGTTGAGCATTCACAAGTGTGTGCACAAGGTTTGAAGAGTCAGAGTATTTGTAAAGCTTTGAAATTGTCACCAGCTGACATTTACTAAAGACAGCTGCTGCCATGCATCAAATCTAACGAGCTGATTAAGGTCTGAAACCTTGAAAAAAGAATCTGTGACTTTGGAACACTTCGGGTGCCCAAACATTTGCACTGTGCCATAATAATGTTTTTTATTTTTTATTTTTGTTCAATTTATGGCATAAAAAGTAACTATGCATCAACGTCTGCTGAAAATATTGTGTATTTTTTAACATCATGTTAACATCTTTTCAATTACAAAATCATCAACATCATGTTATTTATCAAGGGGTGGCCAAACTTTTGCATGTGTATATGTGTGTTTGTGTATATATATATATATGGAAACATGCTTACAACAGGAGCCGATGTTTAGATGTGAGAAACAGAAATTAAATGGAAAATGCACTGGAGGACTCAATTATCCCAGTAACAGTAATAAAAGAGGTGGTTTCACTGCTCCAGTTTAAAAAATGAACCGTGGAACCGCTTTCAAGGAGAAGGTCTTGTAGCCTCTGTTTTTCTCTGGTTGGGATATATTTTGTCCTGAAAATGTAGAAAAACAAACACACACACACACACACACTCACTCTGTTGTGGTTGATCCAGTGGTCCCCCAGCCTCAGATGAAATAACACTCATGCATAAAGAATCATTTGCTTCCCAGATGTTTTATCAAACGGAGCTGCCAGAAACCGAAACCTCAGGCCCTGATGCCTTTCGAGAATCTCCGACTGTGCATCTTCCAAACACAATAAATATGCAGATCGAATCTCCATGCCGCATCTCCGCTACATTACAAATGAAAGGGGGAGGTGGTTTGAAAGATGTGCCTTTTTGATGCACTCCAGCTACTGATGGATTCGAGAGAGGAAAAGGATCCCTCGTTCATGTTACAATAAACAGTCAAAATCTCGGCCTGTGGTCAGATAGATGTGTGTGCATATCCAGTGTTTTATTTCACTGTACATGCTCCCTTCATTTGCCACAGCTGTCGATTAAACACTCAGTCCCAAATAACAGGACAGTGTGCAGCACACAATCACACTATTCATATACTGAAGTTTTATGATTAGCATTATTTTTTTCATTCTACCTGTTCTGGGGATGCTTTAGCATGGTTCCAACGCTTATCGATCGGATGATCAGGACTCGAGCATTGTTTAAAGATTCAGTTTTTGTGGTTGAGTTGCCTGAGCAAAGTATAGAAAGAAAGCGGTGAGGGATGAGTCACCTTGAAAGTGTAGGGGAGAAAGAGTCTCTGAGTGAGCATTGTAATGTCACCTCACTCTGGCGGCTATGGCACGCACAAGGAGACATACGCAAAGCAAAAAAACAGACAGTGACAGAGACAGACTCATAAACAGCATTTAAGACATCTGTTACACAAAGAAAGATGTATGTCAATGTTTGTTGTGGTTATCAAAAAATTAATCAGCCTGTGAATGCTTTTAACACTGCTAGCTAGCTAGCAAGCTGCTAGCCAGCTCAGTTAGTGAAAATTTTGTTCATATGAAAAATTTGTTCAAATGAGCATATAGGACATTGTGGGACTGTGACAGTATAAGTTAGCCAGCCATTTCTGAGGAGGAAAACTCACATCTGGAAAGGAAATGAAGGAGCAGCAATGCTGCATTAATGACGGCAGTCTGGAATGCGGGTTCTTCCATAAGCATAACATCAGGGGTCGCTGTGACAGCACTAGGAGGGATTTTGGGTGTTGACTGTGTTTGTGAACGACACATTGTCCACACTGCTATAACATGTGTCTGGAATGGATCTCAGACCTCCTGCTCGATGTGTGGTTTGAGGGATTGGATTTAAATTGCTTCTCATTCACACCTACATGTTTAATGTGTATCAGAACAATCCAGATGTAAACCAGATACTCAGCACACATTAAGTGAGAAGGTGTGAACTGGGTCCTTAATTACACTGGGGGCGTTTCTATGAGGGACAGAAAATGTCTTTTGCTTGGAAAAGTGCTTTTCATCTTTGTTCTGCTAAGCAAACTCTTTGGAACCATTTTGGAACCAACCCTGCTTTATTCAGAGAGGGAACCTTCAGGGCCTCCTTGGTGTACAGAGAATGCCTAATGATTTCTGGGAACATCAGAATTTGTAGCTCATTAACTAGAACCATGTTTATGTAAAAACTACAGTTACTGCATTATTCAACTTATAGTCCTGCTATATTTTAAATGGTTCCACCTAAAGTGCAGAATGTAACTGTAGCACCATTTAAGGTAAAATGGAAAGTTCAAATGAGAACCTGGGAATGAGGATTAAAAAGCTGGATAAGGAGTCCAGCTTTTTTATTATTCAGAAATAGTACATCTTGCACCACCACTGGTCATGTTAAAAAAAGGTTAAAAAAAAGTAATTTATGTAAAATTGTTCATCACATGATGAGTCATAGGAGTATAGACCTTAAGTTCGCTCCTGCCAGCACCTGAACATCTGAACACATACAGGTGACTTCCTTCTGATAGAGGACAATATTGAACCTCTGACCCATCAACCCGCCCCCAGTGGAGGGAACAATTTGATTCTTGTGCCCTATTCTTGATTGACTGGGCTGATTTACGTGCTTTCGTCTTTTCAAAACCAAATATTTTTGAGTGTACAGTGCTGCACTTAACTTTATGAGGCAGCAAGGGCCCGTAAAGGAGGCTGTGATCCAGCTGGACCGGACTTTTATGGTTGTGTCTCCAAGCTGGCTCACTTCAGAATGCTTTTCATACAATTTTATTAGCCTGTCCTGAGAGAAACACAGGCCCTGTACAGTCCACTGTGAGAGAGAGAGAGAGAGAGAGAGAGAGAGAGAGAGAGAGAGAGAGAGAGAGAGAGAGAGAGAGAGAGAGAG
>JBBJLS010000028.1:3952811-3974729 GCA_037577275.1 Bryconaethiops microstoma | reverse complement strand
GAGAGAGAGAGAGAGAGAGAGAGAGAGAGAGAGAGAGAGAGAGAGAGAGAGAGATGGATAGCGACAGAGAGGGAGAGAGAGAGAAAGCGTGAGAAAGACAGAGAAAAAGTGGGGGGAGAGAGAGACAGGGGAGAGTGACAGGGGAGAGAGAGAATGGGAGTGAGAGAGCAAAAGAGAGAGAGGGGAGAGAGACAGGGGAGAGAGAGTGGAAGATACATATATAGAGAGAGAGAGAAAGAAAGACAGGGGAGAGGGAGGAAGAAAGAGAGAGAGTGAGAGAAGGTGACAAAGAGAGACGGAGAGAGAGAGACAGAGATAAAGAGAGAGGGGAGAGAGAGGGAGAGAGAGAGAACAGTGAGGGAAAGAGGGAGAGGGAGAGAAAGAAAAAGAATGAGAGAGAGACAAATCACAAGAGTTTCAGCAGCTCTAAGAACAACACACAGAGCCGCCTGTCCAAACAAAAAAACGCCAGACCGGCCCGGTCTTCATCATACCATGAGAGCGGCTAATTAGGGTGAATATGACGTAATAAATGGCCAGTCGGTTTAGTGGCAAATCCTTTAATTAACCTCTCAGATGACTGGTGCTGCCAGCAAGCTGGTGGTGGACATTTTAATGACTTTTGCTATTCAAACATCCATATTCATCTACAAATTAGCTCTGAGGACACTTTTAATAATGTTATAAAAGAAAAACAAGAGTCTTGTCGTCTTTCCATAGCAACATCATCTGCAATTTTAACCGAAATATTTCTAAAAGGATGTGTTTGAACCACAGCTCATGTATAGATCTATCAGTCTCACAGTGCAAGCACAGTGACATATGATATATACATCCATTGACTATATATACACTCAATGACTGTATATGTGATAAATATGAACATAATCCTGAATAGTGATTATTTTAATTGACTGACCTGTTATTTCTTATAATAAAGAAAACAATGAGATTAATTTAAATTAATCTAAATCTACAAAAACAAATACAACAAAATATGTTTCAACCACACACCCCTCCCCCCCGACTCCACCCCTCCTTTCATATCAGGTAACACTAACTGACATAAGTAGATTGGTATAAAACAATTATTAACCTTATTGAAATATATTAATTATTATATTATGTAAAAAATCAAAAATGCCCCGCTCTCTACTCCTCTGTTCAGCTGATTTAGTGACACTGTAGTCATCAATGAGTTAACACATGACCAGCTAAATGCCTTGTTTCTTATTATTCTGCTTTGAATCACGTTGTTGGTGCAAATATACTATTTTATACTGTCTTCGGCATATTGAGTAGATTAAATGAAAGAAATGGGAACAAATGTTTGACTGCAACAGGCAGCAAACTGCCTAAAGATGTAAGGTGCCTAGATAAAGGTGTTACAACCACTCAGCACTCAGCACTCAGCACCACCAGTATACATAACAGATAAAGCTATGACAAAGCTTTATTCCAGTATATGACTAAGCAACACTGAGGCCCTACGTCAGGCCCTAATGTGTATGTGTGTGTGTGTGTGTGAGAGAGAGAGGGAGTGAGTGTGTGTGTGTATTCACCAGTCAGTATGGACAGCCACATTGCTAACAGCGCAATAGCCTTGTTCCTGCTCCTCTCCACACAGATCAACAGTCAATGATGCAGCCTAAAGGAGAGAGAAAGAAAGAGAGAGAGAAAGACAGTATTCAACAATTTAAACTATTTCACACCACTCAACGTTTTTCCAGTTGTGTTGAGGCTTTCAGAGGGTCTCATGTGTTTCACATCCTGGTTATTCAACTGCCACACATGAACACTACAGGCACCACTTGTTAGAATACAGGCACTGGCTGTTAGTCCAGTGTAGGGTAGAGTGTGAACCCAGATGCAGCTGAATGTGAGTGAGGAGGTAATCTATGCAGTTACTCTGAGAACCGGGAATTCGCATTCTCACTCACACAAGGGAAAAAAAGGCTGGAGTACCCCCAGTTAGTACTGAGTTTAGTATAGAGTTGGTGTAGGCTGGTGGAAACACCTCAACAACTGAGCAATGCCAGACAACAATTTCCCTGTTTACAAAGTGGTGCGCTTTATTTCCAGCCCCTCGTGTGTGTCACATGACTGGTGTGTGTGACAGTATTGCCCCCTCAAGGACTGGCACCAGATGGACCAGGCTGGGAGGATACCCGACAAAGATAGTCCTGTATAAGTGAAAGGTCCTCAGGATCGTAGCCTTTCCAGTCCACCAAGTACTGAGTACCATGGCTGCAACAGCGCCAGTCAAGGACCAATGGGGAACCATTGGCATGTAGAAAACAGGCTTCAATTGCGACATTTGAAAAATTGGATGAATCCTAACGGAGACAGGCAGCTGGAGCCGGTAGGTGACAGAGTTAATCCAGTGAACAATCATCCCAGAGGGTGCTGATGGCTTTGTTGCTTGGCATAATGTTGGTGGACCCAGAGGACGGAATCCCAGGCCTGGTTTCAGAGACGTTGGCACCTGCGGACCAACTGTTGGGCTGATAGTACATCAATCTCTGGTTTTTGATGTTCGAACATTGGAGGCTGGAAACCATTGCATACCTCAAAAGAACTGAGACCCGTGGCGGTAGATGTATGGAGGTTGTGTGAGAGCTCAGACCTAATGAGGTACCGGCCCAGGAACACCGATGATCTGTCACAAAACGAACTACTCCAAGATGACCAGCGATTGCAGATGAATGTCCCTGTGCAATGACCTCCAGAAGTGCAGTGGGGACGATGTCGCCCGGGTGGGGTGTCTACTGAAGCAGGCTCCAAGGCGTGTACCTGCTGTATGCGGTCCTCTAGCTGCCTTCGTAAAGGTGAAATGATGAGATGGTATGGCAGAACAGGCGCGGGGTCAGCCCGGAGGCTGTCAGCCTCACATTGGTATGACAGGGCAATAAGAGAGGTGGAAATGGAGCTGTTCAAAGAACAGGGCCCACCGCAGCTGTTTGAGGTTCTGGATAGAGATGAGGTTCTAATGGTGCGTCCAGTCCGTAAATGGTTCACTGCCGCCCTGGAGCCAGTGACACCATTCTTCCTGTCTCCACTTGATGGTCAACAGTTCTCGGACCACTACACCATATCGCAGTCGGGTGGGGTTACACTTCCTGTAGAAGAAACAAGGATGCACTCATTGCCCTCCCTGATACGAATATGGTTGTATGCACTTCTTAAATCCAACCTAGTACAGATGGTGGCACCAGAGAGGGCATCTAGCGTGGTATTTGTGAGTGGAAGTGGATGTCTGTTCTTGATTGTGATTTTATTGAGCCCCTGATATTCGACACAGGGACAGAGTTTTTTTTTTTACAGAAAAGAACCCCACGGCAGCAGGGGTAGGATGACAGTCAGATGGTACTGTGGCAAAGACCCTCTGCCACATACTCTTCCATGGCTTTCTCTTCCCCCGCAGATATAGAGCATAATCGGCCACAGGGCGGTACCGTATCTGGCAAGAGGTCTATTGTGAGATTGTAGGATCGATGAGGTGGAAGTCAAGCCTGCCATTTACTGAAGACCTCCACCAGGTCACGATAGCGGATGGGAATGGCCTTCAGGTCGACATCAGGGGCCTCTGTGACTCCCCAGAGCACTTCTCAGCCATCACTCAGAGACAGAGCTCCTTACAGGTCAGCCCCCACTGAAGAATCCTGTGCTAGGTCCATGAGATGAGGGGTCATGTTGACCAGGGGCCAACCATTAATGGCAGTGATTTCAATAGGCTGCGATAACACCTGACTACCCACACCCAATCGGGCAGTATAAGCATAGTGGATAAAATTACCAGCCACCCCAATCAACGTAGGCCGAGGCTTCGACCCGTTAGTGGCCCAACTGAAGGTGGGTCTTCACCATAAAGCGGGAAACGATTGGCAGAGTGGAAGGAGCCAAGCTAGAACCAGGTGAGTTCCTCCCCCTATTCCCCAGGTGAGTTCCGCCCCTATTCACCTGGTCGGACTATTAGAGCCCCATGCAGAGCCGCAACACCCCAATTTAGCCCATCAGTCATGGCTGGCTGCCTATTCACGGTGTCACAGAGCAAAGCAAAATCTGCTGGGTTCACAGCAACAGGCTCAGTCATTCTGTCAGAATACAGGCACTGGCTGTTAGCCCAGTGTAGCATAGAGAGTGAACCAAAACATGGCTGAACGCGAGTGAGGAGTTCATCTACGCAGTTACACAGAGAACGCTCTCACAGAGAGTAGAGATTCCCAACGGGAATCCGTATTCTCACTCACACACACAGCAAAAAGGACACAAAGGAAAAAAAGGCAGGAGTGCGCACGGATAATAGAGTTGGTCTGGCCTGGTGGAAACGACTCAGTGACTGAGCGACGACAGACTACCATTTCCCTGTTTATATACAAAGTGACACCCTACATTTCCGGTCCCTCGTGTGCATCACGTGACTGGTGTGTGTGACAGCATTACTAATGTGCATCTGCTTCTTTTTATTTTGCTACAGTAACACAAAATAGATAGAGAATTAGAGAATTATTCCCAGGAACTATTCCTTTGTTACTGTCTGAAACCACGCATTCTAACATAGAGGAAACTTTTCAGGAGGACTTGAAAGCAGAATTGCTGTTAAAATACTTTGATGACAGTAATATTAACAATACTGGACTGTCTATTGGGAGGATTTTGTGGAAGAAACAAAGAATTAATTTTAATATAAAGGTGATACATCCATCCAGTGTTGAGTCTTAGCCTAATATTGCGAGCAGTGCTAACAATAACAGAAAATACCAGGACAGCAACCATATTTCCATGTAACTAGTTACCATTAGCTTTCATTCTCTGTTAGCAATGTTAGCATTTTTTAATTAATAGTTTAAGCTGAGACTCTTCTGGTGACCAGCTAATCCAGCTATTGTTAATATGAGGAGAACTCAGTTCAGGTTATCAAAGAGCTTTATTTATTACTAGCAATGTTGGTGGTGATAACAATTAATGGAAGATATTATTGCAGAAGGTACAGAGTACACTGGATTCACTAGGATCACTTGACATATCCCGGCTTAAATGAGAAACCAGTTCAGAAATGCTAACCATCTGTTGCTTACTTGCATTATTCATTAGCGAGCTTAGAAATGGAAATAGGTGTAACATAACCATGGAAACGGGCATAGTGTGACCATGGAAATGGTTGTAGTGTAACAATGGAAATGGCAGTAGAGTAAACACAGAAATAAGGTTAGTGTATCCATGCAAATGGGTCTAGGGTAACCACAGAAATAAGGGTAGTGTAGCTATGGAAATGGGTGTAGCATAATAATGGAAATTAGTGTAAACATGCAAATGGGTGTAGGGTAACCATGGAAAAAATGAAGTGTAATTAATCAAATGGGTGTTGGGTAACCATGGAAATATTTGTAGTAGACCTCAGCTTAAGAAGCCAGTTCAGAAATGAAGCTAAAGTTCATATGAGGAGAAATCAGATTGGGGAGGGGGGATTGTTGTGGATGAAATAAAGAGTTACGGTAAGTTTAATAGAAACATCATTCTTCTCTCTCCTTAAACAAACAGGCTCCTCGCAGCCATTGTGTTCAACTCTGGAACTCTGCGGTTTATGAGGCCTGGCCAAAAACAGAGGGAAGGGGAAAAAAAGAAAAAAAGGGTGGCAAGAAAGCTGGAAAGAGCGCTAAGGTGTTGAAAAACAGGGGTGAGGCTCAGTGCCTACACAGGTCTCTGGGTAAACACGCCAAGCATGGAGGACACTGACCGTCAGAGACCCTTGAAGACCCCTGTTGCTAATGGCTAATGCAGAGATGCTTGTTCAGCCAGTGAAATACTGCTAGGAGAAAACAAACCAGCGATGGAAACAAGACACATTTGTCTTCTGCAGCTTTGGTGTACACTGATACAGTTGAGTTACTGCATGGCTCGACCATCTGTGCTTTTTATTACTGCTGCTCTACACTTCAAAGAACATCGGCCACGGCAATAAGCCGGACTGGTCCGAGATCAGCTCTCGGGGTAAACCAAATCCCAATCATTAAGATGTAAAAGGGCTAAAAAAAGACATTCCAGTGAAAGTCCCACCTGACTGTAATGTATTTCTCCAGAAGGATAAAATAACTTCTAAAATGAGGATCAAGTGCTCTGGCTTGCTACAAAGTATCAGGAGCCACAATTTTGCGTTTAAACACGATGAGCTGGTTTTGTCACGACAGCAGATCTTAATGCACACCAGAGTTGTCTATGTGGAAGCTTCAGTGGCATTTCCCTCCAAAAACAAGCCAGCTGTGATCCACAAAACTTCACTCCAAACATCCCGGTGGTCTGACCAAAACTCAGGCTTGCTGTGCTGTGTCTTCACACCACAAAACAAAATGATACTTGCCATTAACAATTTTTACTTTGTATAGCTGTCCTGCCTCAGGCAGTAGTCTGGGACTGTTGTGACCAGGTTTGGTACCTTTTGCTGTATCAGAAATGTAATTCTTGCAATTGTGTTACAGTAACAGGGATTCTGATTCACATTAGCAGAGGCGTTAGTATCTTAAAATATTCAGGACTACAGTTTTGAACTCTTGAGGTGTTTTGAACTGTTTTATGGTTTATTGATTGGGGGCTTTGTTTCGATTTGTCGACAGGGAGATGATGGGGTGCAGTTTTAATTTGTCAACTGGGGTGTAGTTTTGATTTGACAATGGGGAAGGGGGAGTTTGATTTGTTGAGTGGAAGGGAGGTGTTTCAATTTGTCAAGTGGAGGGCCATTCTGATTTGCTGATTGAGAAAGTGTAGTTTCAATTTGTCAATGGGTGAATCTTTTGATTTGTCTAATGATAGGGGTGTAGTCTCATTTAGTTAACGGGGGTGGTAGTAGCCTAGTGGGTAAAACACTTGCCTGCGAATCCAATGACCACACGATCGCAGGCTCAAACTCCCACTTTCTACCTTGTGTCCTTGAGCAAGACAGTTAACCCTCAGTGGCTCCAGTGGGATTGTCCCCATAATTGACTGTAAGTTGCTTTGGACAAAGGTGTCTGCCAAATGCCACTTTACCTTACCTTCATTTTTCAAATAAGAGGGTATACTTTCCATTTGTCAACTTGGGACTATTTTGATTTGTCAAACGAGGAGCTGTAGTCTCTATTTGTTGACAGGGGATGGACTCACCTCAGCCTGATGACAATATAGCAAAATAAAAGCAGAAAGGGTCATCATTTTCTGCATGTTTAGAATTAAAGATGACTTAATCTGGGGATATTCTTAAAACATTCGGGGCTATAGCCCTAGATGCCCAGAAGTAAATACATCCCTGGGCATTAGCCAAGTTCATAATAATTTTAACCAAGCACATCTGGTCTTGTTCAGAGCACTGTCAGGGATAGTGGCATTCCTTCTGACAGATACCGTGTTTGTTGATTTCTAATCAAAATAAAGATTGTCTCTCATTTCCTCTACTTCCTAATTGGTGTAAGTTTGTAAGCCTTTTAGAGATTAACCTAGAAGTAATGAGTAGTTAAATTACTTTTTTCCAGGGAGTAATCAGGAATGTGATCCCATCACAGTTCCACAGTTTTTTGAGTGACTACCACAATGCTGATTGGAAGCTATGAAGTAACTCAGCCACTAATTTTGGAGGGTGGGGTGTTTGGATAATGTCTATTTTTTAAAAAAGGTTTTGCATGAGGATGCAACGCAATTTAGTGTACTTTATTCCAAAAGGTGAAATGATGTGCTGTTACTGAGATGGTCATTGTGTCCACAATAGAAACAACTTAAAGTTATAATAGGGCAGTAAAAAGAACAGCAGCTGCTTCAGGGCAAAACGTCTTAACTAAACAAGAGTAGCCTTGACTTCTTGGGTTCAACCTAAACCATGGGGGGGTGGGGGTAGGGGGAGGTTACTTATGACTTTAACATCTGCTCAAAAAAAACACACACACACATGCACAGAACCACCTATATGATCCACACTGCCTTCTCTAAACACAAGGATAAGGTTTTCTTTACACCTCCATGGGGACTGCAGGTCCAGCCCTTTCCCTCCCCTCTCTTTTCCTCCGCAGAACCGTTCCAAGTTCACCACATCCCAGCCTCCACTAGCTGACACATGTAGCATGGTACTGAAAAGAGGAACTACTTGCTGTGTACCTCCATAGACCACCACTCTGTGTTATCTCAACAATCTAACGATTTTACCAGCTTCCATTGCGCTCCCAGCCTCTGAGGCTCAGTGAAAGATCTCATGTCTGGCTGGTGAACTGTGGTACAGACCTTCTGACGAGAGATTTCTGCTCACAGACTCCGACTCTCTGACTCTTGAGGCAGAAAAACAAATAGATTCCAAGCACACTGCTTTGTCAGCACTAAAAAACATTATTCGCACAATAATCAAACTCATTTACTGGCCAAAACAGAATTGTAAGCAACTGGCATGGGATGTTTGATTATTGTTTTATGCAGCAAAAACATTCCTTTGAAACAAACCCAGCACTGATGAACCCATAAAAAGCATCGAAGAATGAGCAAACAATGCAAAGGAGTAAAAAATCATACAGGAAATCCTAATGGCTAATGCAGTTATTTTAGAAATGGTGACTCACCATTCCAGCTCTCCTGGCTATGACTGTGTGGAACTGCCCATCCGAAACACGAACCATAGTCATCAATTTGTACGTGCCACTGCCCAGGTTAAAGGAGAACCTCATCCTACCCTCGTAGATCTCCAGGGCCAGAAACTCTGCCTTGTCGCCGGTCTGGTTGTCATGGTTGTACATGAGTAGGGCATTCTGCTTCAGAGTTGCAAACTTGATGTAAATGTAGTTGTTATTCGGATCCAGGCTGGGGAACTCCATATAAGAGAGCTCCTCAAATCCATAGCTGTTTAGCTCACAGTGTTTCCCAAACACACCTACACAAGATACGAAATAGGATCATTTCAACACACGCATCCAACACATTCCCAACAAACAATGAAATGATAATGACTAAACTAAGTTCTTTGCATTTTTTTGCTCTTAATGTGGTCTGACATCTTCCACTATGGCCTGAAACATGGCCAAGTCCGATAAACAGTACTTGAGAACAAGGCTGGAACACCTGGTTCCTGGAGCTGGAGTGATGACTTACCAAACGGACAGTGACAGTAATAGCCTTCCACACGGCTCTGGCAGGAACCTCCGTTAAAACAGGGGTTACACTCACAGTAATTGATGATGGAATCACAGGTTTTCCCTGAGTTCATGAAACAACACAAATGAATACAAATGAGGTGAGGATGACAGGAGCAAATGGTGAGAGGGCTGATCATGTACGGGGCTCCCAGAAACCACCAGGGCTTTTGTGCTTTTGTACGCTCTCTGGTCTACTCCCTTCCCACTCCAGACATAACAACTCTGAAAGTTTCCCATCTTGTAAATGTACTCTAGTTTCTTAAAATATACCATGTGAAACTATATAACTGTTCTTACAGTATTAACTAAAATATATGGGCAGCCCAATGAAATGATAACACAGCCACAATGGTATGAAAAAAATAATCAATCTCAGCAATGTAAAATGAATAGCTTAAGGGACATACATTCCTTCACCACAATCAAGGCTGCAAAACAGGAAGTTGGGGGTTCAGCAGAAGGGCAGGCAAACTACTGTAAGTCAATAGGTGTTATTCTTCAGCGGCCGGCATTTATTTGGGGCCTCAGACGTGAATGCCCGAGGCCATTTGTTATGGTCATAATAAAAAAGGACAGTAATGACTCAAAGCCTGAGCAAGTCAGAGACAAACTGTCTGCCGTGGCTGCATTTGAAGAGCCCCTTCCAAAAACTACAGCTGGCAGCTGCCCAAACAGACCTGATTCAAAAATATCGCAAACGCCTAAGTGCATTTGCTCCCCTTACAGACACCAGTGCCGTTGTATGTATTAAAACTTCGATTACTCATTACATGTAAGTAAGGGGTAATGTACAGCACTATGAGTTGACACTACAGTAACCGGTTTAATTATATCACTTTTCATGTGCCAGTTGCACTCAGCAATAAACAGAAGAGTGTTGTTGAAGTATATTCCCTGTTTAAACCAGATGACCACTTAACTCTCAGAGCTCTTCAAAGTACAAATTCGCAAAGGCTTTTAGCCATGGAAAGCAGGTAGTGAAACTGAAGTGCACTTATGGTCCACTTACAGTTTTGTCCTTATTAGGGTCAAAACTGTATCATGCTTTCCCCTTTAAAGTAAACATGACATGTTGATATGCATCACAGCTGATACCTCCCAACCCGTAGTCCTAACAGCAAATGGCTTTTGGCAATAATCGCCGCATGCTAGGGTTACAACACCTCTCCAATTGCTTGGAAGCAAATATTTTTCTTGGATGAAAACATGCTGGATTTTTGTGTGAGTGACTATGCACATGTGCCGTGCCCAATAACTGCGGTTGCACACTATAAAATCTGAATGACTCCAAAGGTGACAAGCTGTACTGTACCTGCAAATCCAGATTTACACAGACAGTTGAAGCCACCGGGGAAGTTTTGGCACAGTGCTCCATTCTTGCACGGATTAGACAGGCACTCATTGACATCCCTCTCACAAGCCATCCCAGTGAATCCTTCTGAACAGGAACAGGAAAAGCCTCCCACAAGATTATGGCAGGTTCCTCCATTGTGGCAAGGTGATGGAAGACATTCGTTGATGTCTGTTTCACACAAACTACCGGCATAGCCAGGTTTGCAGTTACAGACGTAAGGCTGCAGGGGGCGATTTGAGACAAGAATAACAGGGATGCTTTCTACCACCATCATGTCTGGTCCGACACTGAGGCGGCGCTTGCAGCTGCCGCCATTCAGGCAAGGGTTGTGAGTGCATGGATCATGGTCCACTGAGTCTATTTTAACACCACTTTGCCTGTGCAACACCTCTTTAATGCTCTGGAAGAAGGTTGCTACACCACTTGGGTTGACATACTGCCCATGACCACGTTTGACAGCTGCCATGAGGAAGGTCTGATTGTTCACCTCAAACGTCCCATAGAGTTGAACCCCAGTACCCAAACCTGCTAACTGTGAGGTTGCAATGTGCAAAAAACTGAGGTAGTGGTCTGTGAGGAAGCTGCTGACACTTTGAGAGCTGAGTCGTATCAGTATGCTGTTGTCCACTGTAGCATTACTGAATCCAATAAAGAAGACACGGACGTTGCTACTGACAGCTGCATGAACACCATCATTGCTCCGCACTGACAGTTCGAATGTGCCATCTGTGGACCGAACATTTGAGTTGAGGTTGCAGGTTCCTGTAGGTATACTAAAGAGGCTTGCAGCAGGAGGGATCAAGGAGCAATGGAATGTGTCCTGTACATCTGGATCCTGAGGTTTCACAATCCCGAGGGATCCTCCAGGAAACATATTCCCAAAATAATGAACAAAAATTTCAACAGAGCGAGGCTGGGATGGGTTGTCATTCTGGTCATTAATTTTGACATGGACAGTTCCTGTGGAGGACATCTGAGGAACACCAGAGTCCTTGATGAGCACAGAGAGATAAAAATCACTAATTTGTTCTCTGTCTATCTCTCGACTGGTGCTAAGTTCCCCAGATGAGGTTAAGGTGAAGTAAGTCACAGCTGATCCAGTTGAGACCAAACTGTAAGAGAAAGGTCCTTGATTTGGTGCCAGATCTGGATCATTGGAGCTCAGGGTTATCACCGGTGTTCCTGCCCTCTGGTTCTCCATGACCTCTCCAGTTGTTGTCTGCAAGGTAGGTCCATTATCATTAATATCCTCCAGAGTCACAATCAAGATGGCAGTGCCTGTGGCTGCAGGTGAGCCTGAGTCTATAGCCAGCAGGGTCAGGTTATACACAGGTGTGGTCTCACGGTCTAGCTCAGCTGCTACAGATACCTGTCCAGTCTGTGGGTTGATGGTAAAAACGTTTTTCTCATGATCAGTAGTGATGGTGTAGGTGAATCTGCTCCAGCTTGGCACAGAATCAGAATCTTCTGCGCTGACAAAGGTGACCAGACCCCCAGGTGACAGCCCTTCACTCACCTGAACATCATACAGCTCTTGAGTAAACACTGGAGGATCATTGGCATCAAGGATTGTGATGTTCACAAAAACTTCATCGATATCTGCTCCTCTGATACTTCCAGCATTTTTGGCAAGTACTTTTAAAGATATTTTTTCTTCCTTTTCGCGATCGAGCGGTCCCGTGACATAGATTTGACCTGTGTTTTTATTGATGCCAAAACCGTTTCTCCTGCTTGTACCGAAAATCAAGTAATAGACCATGCCATCCTCTCCCAAGTCCCTATCGCTTGCAAAAACCTCCCCAACCATGGTGCCCTTGGGTGCAGCCTCTGAAACCTCAAAGTAGTATTGCTTGGATACAAAACGAGGAACATATTCATTGGCCCCTTTGAGTTGAATGTTGACATTTGCAAAGCTACAGCGTTCTTCATCAGGCACATTGAAGGCTTTGACTGTGAGATGATACACTTGTTTGGCCTCATAGTCTAGAAACCCTTGTGTGGTTATAACTCCTGTGTTGGGATCTATTATAAAGAGGTCACTGTCAGAGGACTGAATGACATAAGCCATCACAGCATTGGGACTGGAGTCTTTGTCTGTCGCATTCAGTTTCACTACTGTGGTACCACTCGGCACATTTTCCTGCACAACTGGGAAGTATTCATCTGGTTCAAACACTGGTGGATTGTCATTTACATCAGTGACAAGAATGTTAACCATAACATAGCTGGTCTTTGCAATCCATCCCCCATCTGTAGCTGAGACCCGAAGCTCATGCTTTTGCTTTTTCTCATAGTCCAGTGGTTTAGCCAAAGATAAGACCCCAGTTTTACTGTTGATGGCAAACAGGTCATCATCGTTACCCACAGAGATATTGTATGTTATGAGACCATTCATTTGTTTGTCTTTGTCTTTGTCCCTTGCAGACAGAGTGCGTATTGCCGTGCCGACAGTCAGGCTTTCTGAGACTGTGGCAGTGACCTGGCTTTGAGAAAACTCTGGTGTGTGGTGGTTCTCCTCTGTGACAGCAATCTTGAGAGAGGTTTTATCTGACAGAGGAGGGTTCCCTTTGTCCCTCGATGTTATTTCAAGTAAGTAGACTTTATTTACATCTGAAGTGAGTGAAGAGGCGACTGTGACCCACCCAGTCTGCTTATCCAGACGGAATTTGCTTGAGCTGTTGCCCCCTGATATCATGTATTCAATTTCAGAGTTGACACCAAAGTCTCTCTTGTCATGGGCTGTAACTTTAATTAATTTAGTTCCAACTTTAACACTCTTGGTGACAGGACTGAAGTAGGAATTAGATTCAAATATAGGTGAGTTATCATTACTGTCGACTATATTCACAATCACAGTGGTTTCACTCATTAGTGGTTTGACACCTCGGTCAGATGCCGTCACAATGAAACTATGTCTGTTGATATTGATGTTATTGTGGCCAGTTGAATTTTGATACTTTAGCTGCTGCTTGATAAATATCTCTCCAGTGCTTGAGTTGATGCGGAAATATTCAGACTGGGACCTAATAAAATAGAAAATTTTACCATTGAATCCTTCATCGGGGTCTGTAGCCGAGACCTGGGTGATTAAAGACCCAATTTCTGTCAATTCAGGATAGTCAAGGTAGTAGGATGGCTTGCTAAATCTAGGGGCATTGTCATTTATGTCCGTTACAAAAATGGTGACATCAGTGCTTACTGTCCAACCCGAATCATGAGCAGAGATTTTCACAATGTAATGGTCAGTGTACTCTCTGTTGAGAGGTCTGCTGATGGTTATGTCTCCTGTGCTGGGGTTAATGCTAAAGGGGATACTTGTGTCACTGACGGAATAGCGGCTCACAGCATTGGCACCCACATCTTCATCAGTAGTTGTCACTCGGGTGACAGTGTAACCTACAGGTGCGTTCTCAGGGACTGTGGCACTGAATATTTTGGAGAACCTGGGCGCATTATCATTCACGTCCAGCACACTGATGATAATTTTAACTGCAGAGCTTCTTGGTGGGGCACCACGGTCTGTAGCTTTCACCCACAGAAAGTACTGAGCCACTTTCTCCCTGTCAAGAGGCCGAGTGGTGCGGATTTCTCCTGTGGCACGATTAATGCTGAAGCTGTTTTCTTTGTTTCCGTCAATGATAGTGTATTCCAGAAGTCCACTGGGGCCACTGTCCTGATCGAGAGCGGACACCCCAAGCACTCTCTGAGGTGAGAGGTTCTCCAGAATCTCAGCATGGAATGGCTCTTTTTCGAAAACCGGATCGTTGTCGTTAACATCCAGCACTGTGATTTCGAGTTTTTCATATGCTGAGTAGGGAGGAAAACTCTGGTCCCGTGCTTCAATCCACAGGACATACTTATCAATATTCTCATAGTCTAGAGGCTTTTTGATGGACAGCTCACCTGAAAGCTGGTCTACATGAAAGGCGTTATCCAAATTGCCACTTGCAATGTAATACGACAATGGCCCAGCCCTGGTAGACGTGCCAGAAACCTTAGTGACCACAGTGTTTATGGCTTGGTTTTCTAGGAATGTGAAGCTTTTTTCCTTGAGTTTGATGATGGGGAAGTCCCCACCAGTCACAAACCGAACAGTTACAGTGGTGCTGTCTGTTTTCGGGTTGCTGCCACCATCTTTCACACGGACTGTAAATGTGACCTCAGAATTGCCAGTCAGTTTTTCGCTGGCCGTGATGGCACCCCGAACTGGGTCGATCTTGAACTTTTCAGAATTCCGACCGCTGAGAGAATAGTGCAGCTGGGAATTCAAACCAGCATCTTCATCTGTAACTGTAACGGCAAAGACTAATGAACCTGCACACAACACAATGACACAAAAAGGAGGCAATTAGTATGTTCACCAATTTGTCATCACACTTTGCATCATATTTCAATTTAATTTTTCTGCCCCTTCACATTTGTTCATTAACACATTCCAAAATTGCTCACCTGGGGAGGTAGAGGCAGGTATGTGTGTGACATAGGGGTGGTGATGAAATCTTGGTGGATTGTCATTGATGTCGGTCACTGCCACTGATACCATTGCTGAGCTGGAGAGGGGCATTGGCTGCCCGCCATCTGATGCAACCACCAGAAGTTGGTAGCTGCCCCGTGTCTCTCGATCCAGCAGGGAGCTGGTTATAATCTGACCAGTGGCAGGATTTATGGAGAACTGTCCATCTCCTCCACTCACACTGTAACTGTGGATGATAAGGTCAAGCAAACACTCAGCCAATATACACCAAGTACTATTTCAGTGTGATACTGTATTAATGGTTATAAAATGCCTTGAAACAACTTAATCACAAATATTGCCTTTTTACTTCCAAGAAATGCTCAACAAACAAGGGATTTGAAAGCTTTTGTGTGGTTCCTTTTGCACCACTCCTATGGAGAGCACTGTTTCATCCTCACAGAACATTGTTAGGACTTGGACACAAAACCAAACATTTCAAAAATATAACCTATAAATCAGTCAATCAATCAAAAGTACCTGCATTTTCACAAGGATTTCAGTTTTCAGAGACGTCCCTGGACACCCCCGGCCCACATGCCCCTCCCACGTCCCAATCCCCATTCCAATCCTAGTCCCAACCCCCCATCCCTGCCTCTAGGACCATAAACACTGCATTTCTGAAAGGCTCAAGGAGGATCTGGTTGCATTGCTCAATTTGTAGTGTCAACCCTCTCTTAGTTCTTTGACATAAATTCACTGTGACATGAACATGTACACACACATGAGCTCATAGTTGGGCTGCATCAGTAGCACATGCACTGCAGCATCAAAAACAAGCAACAAGTTAGAGAATAAAGTGTGAAAAACTACCTTAACAGAACAACCATGATATTCACAGTCACATATCCGCTACAGAGGCTGAAACATCGATGAATGGGCGAAAGGTCAAGCAAATATCCTATAACAGGACAGTTAGGGGGTGTATTAAATGCTGGGGGCCCTCGGACCCCCCCACTGGGTGCTGGTCAGTCTGTCACTGCCCATCACCATCCTCATTAGCCTTTTGACAGAACTAGAGCACATTGCTCACTCCCCATCAACCCCCCGTGGGGAGTGGGCTGCTTTACAGAGATATTTGAGGGCATGTGGAAAAATGTGAGCCTTCTACAATCAGCGTCAGGTAACGACATACAGATAGCCTGCTAAGTAAAACTGTGTAAGAGAGTTTGTAAAGTCATAACATTAAGGCTGTACGTTATCTGTATTTGTATCTTTACATCACGCTTGTGAGAAAAGCTTGATTTGCAAAGATCCAGATACAGCACCTTCAGGACAGTATCAGACTCCTATTTTGGTGAGTCCAAACCTTTGTTTACATATGAAGGAAACAATCTGTAAAATATGTTTGACATAGAATCAGGAAAGCTTGCTATATCTCTGCAACACACTTTGACCAAAGAGTATGTTCGGGTATGAATGTTTGGAGATCCCTGAACAAACATTTGCTATCACATATGTTAACCCAGAAATCTGTCTAATATTGGGAAGTCTACTAATGAATTCTGACCCCACCAATCTGTCCATGTGAATTTTAGTCTGCCAAGGTAAAAAAGACTGTGGACCTTATGACCCTCTTGCAAATCATAAGACAGTGTTAAAGATACACTACATTCACTTTCCCAAGGTAAATGGAACTTCTGAGGATACCAGGAGGCACAGCTTTCATTGGGAGACTGCGGAATGCCTGAAATCCAAGAGAGTTTAACTGTCCTCTCTTGTAGTTTTGAGTGGAGTCTTAAGGAATAATTCTGCAGGCTTCCTAAAGGACTTTTAGAGGCTCTCATTTTCTGTCCAGTTCCTATACCTGATGAGTTTCAGAGGACTGTTTTTGTTTGTTAAGCAATAAATGAAGAAATGAGGGGTGACTAATGAGAACAGTTTAAAGAACTATTGTGGAATATCTCAGTCCACCCACTGTCTACCAACACACAGAACTGAAGTGTGGCAAGTACTTCAAAGTACTCAAGAAAGTACAATAACATATTTTTACTGGAGTAGCACCTCTCCTTGAGATATTGAAACCTCTTGAAACTGGGTAGCACCTCTCCTTGAGATATCCTCTCTTTGACTAAGTGTTTGTGTGTTTGGGGATTACCTAATGACTCCATTCTGGCCGACATCTGCATCAGAGGCGTTGACCAGCAGCACGTCGCTCCCTGTTGGAGCATCCTCTGTGATGGAAGTATGAAAGGATGAGGAGGAGAACAATGGGACCATATCGTTCACATCTTCCACTAGCACTGTCACTGTGGCTGAGCCACTGAGAGCGGGAGAACCTATTAGACAGAGAGAGAGAGGCAGAGTCATAATGGAGTTAGTGGCTGAATGAGAGAGTAGAGGTGTGTGTCTGTGTGTGGATCAACATTGTGTCTGTGGTTTCAGTAAAACAGTGAAGTATTTACTGTCCACAGTAAATAAAAACAACAACAACTGGATCTGCTTACACATTGCAGATGACTCAAAACCACCATACAGACAACAACTGTCACATTTTTATTTGTTCTCTCTGATGAGATTATTGGTGTTATAAGCTCAACAGAGCTCATTTCAGGCCTAAAAACAACCCAACAAGTTCTTGAAGAGATTCTTATGATTACTGGTTCTGTAGCTCTAATGTTAAATCAGGGTCTTAACCCATTTCCTAAAATAAGGTTTAATAAAATGAGCAATATGATCTATTTTTTCAAACTAAAAATTTCTTACAATTTGTTAAAAACATACATATATTCCAGTTTAAAGCATATAAGACTATGATTCAGGATATTCTACATATGCAAGTGAAGTCATACTGAGACATAGCACTGATTGTAGAGTTTTCAGTCAGTTTTAGATATCTCACTGAACATACAGCCATAGTGTAGGCATGTTTTACTCTTTTCTAGATTTGTCAATGACTGTAGAGCCATAGAGCAAGCATATTTCAATCAGTCCTAGATTAGTCACCAAATGCAGAGCTGCAGTGTGAGCAGGCTTCAGTCAGTTCTAGATACATCATTGACCGCAGAACTGTAGTTTAAGCAGTTATCAGTCAGTTTGAGATACATCAGATAGACAGACAGATAGATAGATGGAGAGAGAGAAAGAGATTATGAGATGACAGGAGACATATTTATTGCTGCTTCAGCTGCCACTGCAAATAAGAACTAGCTATTAATAAAAGCTCCATTGAGTCTGGATAACTATTTAATTACACATGAATAATATATACAATGAAAATGCAAGTACTGGTGCTATATTCACTTTTACAGATGAACTGGAGCTTATGTAATTACACAGGTATTACCCTCAATCAGTTTTTACTTATGTAATTACATGTGTGTTTCCTATGTTATTACATGTAATTATATGAGTATAAACAGAAGTTGATGAACGGGTCCAATTACATACACCATAGCATTGAACAATTCACCAGTGGTTACATTGTTGCGTGTGTTGTTAAAGTGTAATTACACGGTTATTACAGACATGTGGTTTAAAGTAAGATCTGCAAACAGGCATTTGTGCAGTTGCTGCTAGGCAACCTTGTGATAATGCAAAGCGGAAAATAAAAACCGACTGCCCATTCAGCAGGGTCATGTGACCCCCTCTTCAGAAAACCTTGCCTACTTCCACAGGTACTGTGGAAGGAATCTGGGACCCTAAAATACCACTGCCAGACTTTCTTGTATTTTTAATGTAGTCATGAGGAACAGTTCTCCAGGCTTCCCAAAGGACTTTCAGAGGCTCTCATTTTCAGTCCAGTTCCTGTACCTGACCAGAGAAATGTTTGAGAGAAGTGTCTAACTTGAGGCCTGAACCAGCGAAGAAACATGTGCAGATGATTCCAGATAATCAGGCCAGTCATTAGTATACTGGTGTTGCTGAAACACGTGTTCCCATTTCCTTCATTTAAATTACTTAATATGTCAAAAATAAGATAATCTGACAGACAGAAAATAGTTTTACACCAACAAGGTGATACAAAGTAAAACATAAAGAAACGAGGGGGGCTCAAGACTTTTGTTCAGCACTGTAAATAAGGCTCAACGTGAGTTTATAATTCTAATCTCAAGCTTTAGTTGTAGAAACAGCAGACATCTGCTCCTTGGAAGTGTCGCCTATCAGGTGCTGCATTCAAACTGCACAATCTCAAAGCCTGGAGTTGGCGAAGGGGGGTATTCTGCAGCAGTAATTACACTATGTGTGTATATGTATGAGTGTGTGTGTGTGTGTGTGTGTGTGTGTGTGTGTGTGTGTGTGTGTGTGTGTGTGTGTGTGTGCATCTGACTCTATGTAAACCAGAAAAAAACTGGTTTTAAACTGGTTTTAAATAGAATCTACTATTTTCAGCAAAAAGAGAGAGAAATCCATGTGTGTTCCTCTCTGGAGAGTGAAAAAGCTCTGGCTGTGAAAAAAAAACAGTACCAAAAAATTAGAGAAAAGGAAAAAGGGAGAAGCAAAATAAAACGAATGAAATTGATACAGAAAGAGAGAGCGAGAGAGAGAGAGAGAGAGAGAGAGAGAGAGAGAGAGAGAGAGAGAGAAACAATGAAAGAGTGGAAAAAGGACAAACAAAATAAAGGAAAGAATGAACATGGAGAGTAAATTAAAAGAAGAATAATGTTTGATAGAGGCAATGGAAAGAAAAATGAAAAACATGAAGGGAAAAGCAAAGTAAGAACACAGAGAAATTTGGGAAAGAGGAAAAAGGAGATAAAAGGAAAAAAGGACAGAAAGAACAGATGCGTTACTGGGAGAAAATACATAAGTGTGATTGCGTGGTTGCCATAAAACTAGTGATTGGAGACACCCAAAGTTATGGGTATGTTAAAATAAAGAATTTGCTTGTACAGTGGATTTAAACTTACAATTTTCTGATTCAGAGGCCAGCGCGCTACCCGCTGTACCACCACAGTGCGGCATGGATGTCCCACCTATTACCAAGCCAGTTATGGTTAAGGATGCCTGAAAGCATACATAGCCTTATTCACAGACTGATTATTTTTCATTAAACCACAACAAACAATGTTTTTATAGCTGATCTTAGCTTTAGTGTCTTGAAGTCTGTTGATGAGTTTGCTATGTTTTGCTCTGCCTTTTTTTCTCTCCACATTTGTGATTCTCTATTTTTTGTCCAGACAAAATGATATAGAAATGAGGGACAGACAGACCAAAAGAGAAAAGAAAAAGAGAAGGACAGAGAAAAAGAGATACAAATAGAGAGGGACAGATAGATAGAGATAGAGAGAAAGAGAGAGAGAGACCAAAAAAGAAACAGAACAATAGAAAGGACAAAAGAGGCAGGAGAGAAGGAGGGAGAGAAGCACAGGATGAGAGAGGAGCGGATCCTGGGAGAATGAGGATGAGCCGGGGGTCTGGGTTATTAGTGGATTGGGGGGATTAGTGTAATTAATAACATGTGTCCATAAACCTTAAGCACACGGATAAACCTCCCCTCATCCTCATCTGGATGACAAAGGGATCAGCACCCTGCCAGATTAGCATCCCAAGTGAGTATGTGTGCGTGTGTGTGTGTGTGTGTGTGTGTGTGTGTGTGTGTGTGTGTGTGTGTGTGTGTGTGTATGTGTGTGAGACAGGTGTGTAGGGATTCACCATTTCAGGTAGATTAGAATGTCATGTGACTTTCCTTTGATCCTCTTATGGTAAACAAACAAATCCGCTAACATGTTTGTTTATCAGAACTGAATGACTGTTGAGGTATGCTCCTCTCTCTCTCACACACACACACACACTCAAACTGACTATCTGACTTTCCTATCTCTCTCTCTGTCTCTCTCTCTCTTTTCCTCTGCTTTCTTCTTTCTCTTTCTCTGTCTAGATCAATTTTTCATCTCTCTTCCTCTTTTGTCTCCATTTCATTTTTGCTGTAGCCTTTTCTCTCTCTTTCTGACACTCTCATTCTGTCTCTTTGGGGTGTGTGTTTACATCTATATGGACTGGTGCATGAACGCTGTGGTGACTTTGAGTTATTGCTCACCACTGCTGGAGTTTATGACTGTTAGATGCAGGCCATTTTATTTACTGAGGGAATTCACAACCGTGCTTCGAGAGGCTCGTTATGAGGCACTTCAAGTCACAACTGCCACCCTCACTGGAGCTCCTGCAGTTTGCATACTGTTCCAACTGTTCTACAGGTGATGCCATCACCATCACCCTTCACCTGGCCCTTACCCATTTGGAAAAAAGGACACTTACTGTATGTGAGAATGTTGTTTATAGACATCAGTTCAGCATTCATCACTATCATTCCTCAACATCTGATTGGGAAGCTGAGACTGCTGGGCTTAAACACCTCCTTCTGCAACTGGATCCTGGACTTCCTGACTGGGAGACCTCAGTCAGTCAGGATTGGGAGCAACATCTTCAGCACTAACACGCTGAACACAGGGGCTCCCCAGGGCTGTGTGCTCAGCTCTCTGCTGTTCACACTGCTGACCAACTGTGATGTGTTTGATCAGAGGGAATGATGAGGCAGCACACAGAGAGGAGGTGAAACAGCTGATGAACTGGAGCAGAGCCAACAACCTGTCCCTGAATGTATATAAAACAAAAAAGATGGTTGCTGACTTCAGGAGGGCAAGGTGATCACTCCCCACTGAGCATCGGTGGCTCCTCGGTGGAGATCATCCGGAGCACTGAGATCCTTGGTGTTCACATCACATAGAACCTCACGTGGACACTCAATATCAGCTCCATCACCAAGAAGGCCCAGCAGCATCTCTATTTCCTGCGAAGACTGAGGAGAGCGCACCTTCCACTCCCAATCCTCACCATGTTATACAGAGGGACCATAGAGAACATTCTCTGTAGCTGCATCACAGCCTGCTATGGGAATTGTAACACTTCGGATCGCAAGACCCTACAAAGGATTGTGAGGACAGCTGAGAAGATCATTGGGGTCTCTCTCC
>JBBJLS010000028.1:3938616-3952711 GCA_037577275.1 Bryconaethiops microstoma | reverse complement strand
ATATATATATATATATATATATATATATATATATATGTGTGTGTGTGTGTGTGTGTGTGTGTGTGTGTGTGTGTTTGCCTCCAAACAGAGTGTTCGTATGTGTTTTGGCTTTCCACCGGCTGTGCTGTTGGCTCAGGGTCTTGCTTAAGTGTGTGAACCCAGAGCTGTCAGGCAGCAGATAGGTGGGTTTCATTATGCGTACCAGGTAAGTGCACATCCCATGTCTACACTGATGGGCAAGACCACTTTCATTATGTCATTTTAGTATTCCGGAGCACGAATCCTCAGGAATATAACTTACAGCAATTACGGCTGTTCTCGTCACTGTGGAAAGCAAGAAGTGTGTCCCAACCAGCCATTCGTCATTCTGCCTGCGTTTGCATGACTTCGAGCACCCAGGTGGTTCCACTTAAATCTGCAGTTTTGACCCTTAGGTTTTTGTCCCTATGTTTCTTTGAGGCAAATGTGAGTGATTTGGGGTGCTTAAGGCATGTCAGGGTTCTGTGTAACTAGGATGGGTTCTGAACAATGTATGTATTCTGCTTTGGTTATTTATGATTCAGTTTAATTTGGGGATATTCTGTCTCAGTTCTACACAACCGGGTTGGATTATGATTCAGTTCTGCTTAAATGAGTCTCAATTATGTTTAATTGTAATGGGTTTCAGTTGTGTTTATTTAGTTGGGTTCTATCTCAATTCTGCTTCATTGGGATCTGTTCTACCTGAATTATTCTTAATGGAGATGGGTTCTGTCTCAATTCTGCTTAATTGAGATGGGTTCTGTCTCACATCTGTATGACTGGGACCAAGTTCTGACTTGGTTATACTTGATTAAGATGTCTCCTACTGCACTTTTTTGTAATGTAGAAGGTTCTGTTTGATTAGGATTCTTTCTCTTTTCTGTCTTCATTTGGTCCATATACTTTTGGTGGCCTCTCTCTACTCACCTGCAGGATGTCTTTGGGAAGGTTCCCCAGGTTTTCCTGCACGCTGATGGTGTACGGTGAAAGCTCAAACACAGGCGCACAGTCATTCACGTCCAGCAGCACAATGTTCACCGTGGCACGATCAACTCTAGGGCTGCTCCCACGGTCTGCAGCCTGGACCACCAGCGAGTATGATGGACGGGTCTCCCGGTCCAGTAATTTGGCGATGGAGATCACTCCGGTCACAGAGTCGATCCTGAAGTTGGAATTCCCATTTCCAGCGGCTATGGAGAAGCGTATCTGCCCGTTGGTGCCTTCGTCTGCGTCACTGGCAAACACTTGTAGGACATCGGTTCCACTGAGCATGTTCTCCTCAATATCAATGTCATAGATGTTCTGTGAGAAGCTGGGTGTGTTGTCATTTACATCCAGGACCACCATGGTCACCTCCATTGTGGAGGACAGTGGCGGCTGGCCTTTGTCTGTAGCTACCACTGCCAGCGTGTAATTGGCCATCTCCTCACGATCCAGCTCCCCCACCAGCCTCACACTCCCATCAATGTTGTCAATGCTAAACTTGATCCCATACAAGCCCCCTAAAGAATACTCCACGTAACTGTTGGGCCCGCTGTCCGCATCAGTCGCGTGCGCCGTGAACACCACCGTGTCCACCGCCGTGTTCTCCTGGACGTATGCCATCTTTTGCGACGTGAACACCGGCGGGCAGTCATTGACATCCAGAAGAATGATGGATACCTGGGCGGTGCTGGTGAAGCGGGTGGCTGGGGGTGGAGCCATGTCATTGACAGTGATGACAAGATTGTAGAAGGACTGCATCTCCCGGTCAAGATGTTTCCGTGTTTGAAGGACTCCTGCATTCGTAATGCTGAAGTGGGCCTGAGGGTCTCCTGAAGCTATGCTGTAGGTCAGTTGGGCATTGGGACCTGCAGAAGAACACCAGTACCTTCAATTAATGATATATAAGATGGTTTCCATGATAACAAATATGTAAGGGTTTCTGATATGACAAGTGGTGCTTTTGAGAACAAGCTCTGACTCGGGCAGAGCTGAAGATACTTGGGAAGGAGGCACAAGGCACAACAAAATATAAAGTGGTCATTACTTTCTTTTATTTTTACTGTCCTTTGTCATATTCATGATGTTGTTTTATTACCTACATGTATTTAAAATGTACCTTATTTATTATTATTAGTAGTAGTAGTAGTAGAATTTTAATTGAAATTACTATAAATAATAATTTGGGGGGTTACGTGTGGGTTCTGTTCCAAAAGCACCTGTGTATAGTGAAAAACTGTGAATATGTGATGTGGTAAAAAAAATCCTAAAAATGTTTAGGATTTTTATAGTGTGAACCCTAAATATGCCCCCAGATATGCTCCCAAAACACTTTAATTTCATTTTAAACTCAGCTTAATACTTTACCTCTAAAGAAAATGTAAAGATAAAGCTGTATCCATACTGTACAGTTTACACTGAACTCCTGTTGCAGCGCTAGAATGTAAAATACCGATGTTACCCCTGTATAGACGGTACTGTAGTTCATGCACGAGCGTTTTCTTTGGTATAAGCAGGGTAAATACAGTAATAAATTAATTTAATTTACAGTAATAAAAATACAGGGCTTTAAGAAGAACGAAACGAAAAACACGAGAAACACAGAAAGACACTCCATGGTTCTGGACTGCGTCTGCCAGAGATGCATCACAGGGTAGCAGCCAATCAGCAGCAAGGAGAAATAAACATTCTCGGCTTGGCTACTTTCCAACCTCCCGCCTCTGAATACAGGTGACTGTGACATCTGGGCCTCATCCGCCACACCCCCTTGTCCTCCTGCTGGGTTGCTTATGTTTGGGCGCGGCGCTGAGCAGCAGAGACTCATTACATTCAGATTCTTCTGATTACCTTGCTAACCGTTGTGCCCAATCATAAACAACCCAGCACGAGGACAAGGGGGCGTGGCAGACGAGGCCCAGACGTCACATAGGTGCGGGGGTTTTCCACTAACAATTATTAGTTCGGTTCTCAGAAAAAATCAGTGAGAGACTGAAGTCATGACTGCTGAACCATAATTAAGCGGGGGTTTACTGTATAGATATACTTATTTAGTTATTTATTTATTTAACTGTGGGATTTGCATCCAGCAAATCTCTTTATTTTTTGAACTCATTCCAGATTATCCACTCATAATAAACACAAGGACTGAAGTCATCCTTCTCCGGCATGGCTGTAAATCTTTCTTTAAAAAGGGCTTTAAATTATGGGATGCTCATCTGACTGATGCTTTTCCATATATTGTTAAAACATCTGGTGCTGATAGGTCCACTTCCTCTGGGTGATTGATCTGTATTTTCAGCTTAAGAATGCAGATGATGCAAAAATAATCGCCTCTGCTGCGTTCATGGATAGAGCGAATTTCTGATAAAGGAGGAATTCATTCTTCTCAGACTGCTGAAACATCTCAGAGCTATCAAAAGGTTATCTAAGAAAAAAGATAAACAGTGATATTTCATACAACAGGCAGACATGTGTTATAAAAACACATACAGTGTAAATTTAAGTGAGACCTGCAGTTGCTACTGTTTTGCTTTAACATGTCATTGTAATTATATCTCTGTGTCATGATTCGCTGAGAGGGATTCTATCAATATGTTTTTTAGTATTACTCCATCTTACTCAGCAACAACATCCAGCCACTAAAAACATAAAAGCCACAACCAAGTTTTTTATAAATAGTACTACTACACCTTACATACTGCAGTTGAGCCACCTTAAATACAGATGTCCCACCTTAAATGTTTAAGTTAAGCATTCTCCACTAACTCCAGTAAATACATTAAAATACAAAATCCAGTAAAATGTAACATCAATGTGACAAAAGTCATGCAACCACGGAGACCAAGAATGGTCACGTGAGGAGTTTAGTAAAGTGGGTACTTCATGCATTTAGTGTTTACAGTGCCCTGGGTTTTGACTGGTGGGTAATTAACTGGTCTGACCGGCTGGTCTGTGGGATCAGAAGATCACCTCCCAGGACAGGCACAAACAAGTTGAAACTGACCATCCTGAATGCCAGCAGCCGGCCTGTTCAAGCAGAACACCTCAAAACCATCCCACAGAACACCCCCTGTTTATTGGCCCAAGTCCCCCATCTCCCGTCCCCAGTCTGCCGCTGTGGACAGAGAGGTCATAACTAGGGAAGATCTAACAATGCTATTTTGAGAGCGATACGGCCAGGATGCTAGTATCAGGAGCATGCGGGATGAGCCACATCCAATGCAAATAAAGACAGAGAGAGAGAGAGAGGGAGAGAGAAAGAGAGGAATTTCAAAATGAGAATGTAGGTCACCGTAACCACATTAGACACCAATTTGAGTCTGAGAAAGCCAGACTGGACATTCTAGGCTAATGCAAGTTTGCCTAGTTGCCTTTGGCCTGCTCACTAGGGGCTCGGACCTGGAGTCTGTAGAGCTGCTTTGTGACAAGTTAGTTGTAAAAAGTGATATATAAATTAAATAAAATTGAACTGAATTTAATTGATCTTATATTTGCTCCAGTTGTGCCATCTGACTGCAGAGATGCACTTTCAGAGCAGTTGTCTGACCTGACATCTCCTTGATGCTGAAATTGTATCAATTTTTTTAAATAAAGATGTTAATTTTCAAAATGTCTCCTCATCAGTGAGCTGATGTTTGCCTCGATACTGATATCACTCATCTGACTTTGACTGAGTCATTCGACAGGATGAACACATTTGTTGTACACAAGCTTCATTAGCATCAGCTGTTTGGATGCAGCCTGAGTTTGGTGTGATTTAGTGTTTGATCATTTGTATAAATATAAAACTCGAGTGTAAGGATGACAGCATTTTGACATTGAATTTCCATTTACCTTTATTCCTGTTCAGCAGTTAAAACAAGTTAGAATGTTTAGTGTTGAGCATTTCCAGATCGCACTGGTGTGACGGAATGATTCAATAGAAAGTAGTTACGTAGTGCAACCATGTGAAGTAAAGGGTTAAAGTATATGCAGGAGGGGCTGGGCACTCAGCTAACTCTGCTAAATTTTATCTGGAGAGGAAAAAAAGAAGGTTAAGAAAAAGGGAGTGACGCTGGATGGACGTGTGGAGAGGCTGCTTGAAAAATGCATGCAGGGTTCCGCGCAAGGCTAGAATGCAAAACAGAGCCAGATCTGCTCAATCTCTCAGCTCTCTGGCATCGGGTAACACTGTGCCGTGGCAGAGCATGCATGTGTGATATGCATTGCCGGAGTGGAGGCGTAACACTATCGCCTTGTTTGAGCCACGAGGGACCAAATGGCGCATTTTTCACGCTGAGCAAAACCATTCGGAAATCAGGTCAGATGCATATCAGTGTGCTTGGGTTTTTTTTTTAGGCCTGGAAGAATGGAAATGTGACGTTTATTGGAATATTAAACATCTTCTTTCTCTCAGATTCCTCACCTTACTTAGAAACGCTCTTCTCAAACAACTTAAAAACTCTCAGTCTAAACTGGACCAATAAAAACAGTCCAAAACAGCCTTAAATTAAATAATGACACATTAAAGTGCATCGAAGTTCCCTCTCCTGTGGAGTAGAGATTTCTGAGATACAGGCTATTGTTACCAAGTTCTGTCAAAGGTCTCACCATCATCAGTGTCGCCGGCAGCCACCACGAGGACCGAAGATGCCGGGGTAAGGTTCTCCGAGATGGACGTGCTGTAAGCAGTGGCATTAAACACCGGCCAGTTGTCATTGACATCCAGAACATTGAAGTAGACCCGGACGGAGTTTGCCTGTCCCCCGCCATCCACCGCCCAGGCAGTCAGGATGTAGTACTGCTGTGTCTCATAGTCCAGCGGCTGCGTCACGTTAAACACGCCTGTCACTGGGTTCAGGAGGAAGGTGGAGTCTTTGTCATCCTCCTCCAAGGTGTAGGTGATCTCCCCATTCGTGCCCGAGTCTGAGTCACTGGCCAGAATGGCCGCTACAATCGACCCTGGGTGGCGGATGGAGGGAATTAGGAGAGCAAAAAGAGGAGACAGATGAACAAAGCACAGATCAAAGCGAAGTCAAACTACACTTTGTGAAAACACAGAAAGGAGCTGGCTTATGCTTCTCACATGCTCCCAGCCAAATGTATTATTGTTGTGCTGAGAGCAGCAGTTTGATCTCTCTGGTTTGGGTGGAGGGTCTGATGTGTTTTAAAACTCCCTAACCAGAGGCTGCGACACTGACCAGACAGTTATAGTTTGATTTTCTGCCACAATGAACACCATAAGTCAGCCATGCATTGTATTTAGTCTGGCAGGGGCTCCTTCTAGATCCTGTTTTACTCCAGACTGGTTTACCCTAATCCACCTCAGTCTAATCCACTACATGTATCATGACAGTTTACCTCAACTGCATCCCTACCAAGACCACACTTTTTTTAAATTGGTGAGCATTGAGCATTGAGAAGCCTTCTTGAACCCAGTGACCCTTCTGGTAGGGGTTGGCTAAGCATGGAGGTTTTCAAGCCAGAACATCAGCTTGGCATGGTCCAGCCTCAGTTGAGCCAAATGGTCTGATATCATTGTTCTAATAATCTGATTTGATACTGTTCCCTGCTCAAGAGACAACCCAGTGAATTGGCATATCTACCTACTAGCTAATTAACTTGTACAGCTAAATAGCATCAGCCCTATCTCAATGATGTAGCTGCTAGCTTGTTTCACTGATGGCCACAGTAGCATGCCCGATTTCAGACCCCCTAACTCTGACTGTGACCAAATATGGTATGTATTCCCTCGTAACTTCCCCGTAACTTCACTTTTATAAGTCTTCTGACTGTGTTGACCTGCTAGTGAGCAGTGACAGCTCCTACCTATCCACAAATATGAACTGATCCAGGAAGGGGGTTCTCAAAAATTTGCATTTAAAACATAACATAAAACTCTTTCATCAATTTCTTACAAACACTTCTTTAAAAATATATTCCATATTCCATGTTCAACTGAGGGACCTCAAAAACCATCTGATGGTTGCCATGTAGAAGGGTTTGTCTGTTAGTGTTGTTGGTTACACCACTTGATTCAAGGAAAACTGTAGTCAGCTGTAGAGATATATAGGAAATTAGAGGGTCTATGAAGTTCTACCTAAATAGAAGAGAGGGTTGTACCTGGAGTCATGTCTTCAGCGATATCGAAGGAGTAGACAGAGCGAGAGAACTTTGGCATGTGATCGTTCACATCACTAACAGTGATGTTGACCCGCATGTCCGAGGACTGTTGGCCATCATCAGCACGCACCAGGAGAGAGTACTTTGAGCGACGCTCTCTGTCCAGTCGCTTCGTGGCGATGAGATCACCAGACTCTGGATCGATCCGGAAACTGTCGTCTGCACCACTGATGATGGTGTACGTGACCAGAGCATTGGGACCCTGCAGTAGACAGAGAAGAGAGTTGTAGGTACATTAACTGCAACTCCAAAGGTAGTTGGTCAGCCAAGACAAGTTTAGGATCCATCCTTGCATTCCTCCTATTGCCTTCAGGACATTTGGACAACCCATAATCTGTTGTGGAATATCTCGAAAGGGTTGAGTGTGTTTCAGAAACTGGGTTGAGTTCATAATACACAATTTTACGCATTAAAATGTACATTTAATGGCCTGTAATAGATAACTCATAAAAAAGGGTGTTCAGGCATGAGGCATGAGCGAGATTCACACATTAACACAAAAATTATTTGATTTTTGAAGGTAAACAGTGGCTTGGGACTGCTTCTGAAAGATTTGTTTTTATATTGAGGTTGATTTGAATGTCTAAATCAACAGCTCTGGTTTTTATTGTTCCCTACATCATCAACAGTTTGCTAAATTAACCTCATAGCTCCAGTGCTAAGAGTAAAGAAGCAAACACAATTTAGCATGTTAAATTCCATCAGAGCCACAGGGTAAAACCAAAGAAGTGGACTTTAAACATAAGACATGCCTTATCTGATCGGCTGAATTTGGGGTAAAGGTGAACATTTGATTATTCACCTAATCTTGTGGACCAACTCATCAAAGGATCATATGTGTCAAAGCACAGCAAGCTTTGGACTGCTCACTAACCCTGTGTTAATTTTGGAGTGTGGTTTATATTGACAGTCTGTGAGGCTGAAAGTTACTTAAATACAACCAAAACCCCATCTACACTGTATATCTGGATTCCAGAGAGGACCTGTCAGTAACCAAGTAACATTTTATGTAGGGCTGTGTTGATCTGATACTCGGTTTGCTATGGGCCAAAGTCACTGTATGGAATATCAGAAAAAGCCTGAATGATCCCATAAATGTCGAACTAAGCTAAACATAAGTGGCGAGTCATAAAGAGAAACATACAGATGAGGACACAAGTAACGCAAATGAGCAGCAGCGTTGTGTCCCAAAAGGCTTCCTGCTCCCTATACAGTGAACTATATAGGGATTAAAATACTGATTTCTGCACCCAAATGGTATATAATATGTCTAACAAAGAGCCACTGGAGAGTCAGCCATATGTGCAGAACTCCATAATGTACACACTATCTACTATAAACAGGAGTTTTATAACAGCACCCCCTAGAGGAAGTAGGAAGTCATTTAGAATTGAAACAGATGTGTTATTAACATTTTAGTTGTTGAAGAACGGGAGAAAGACGATTGGATTGCTATTGATATTGACAGATACTCAAGGTTGCGGTATCGGTATTAGACATGAAATAGTGGCATCGGGCCACCCCTAGTTTTTAGTGACACTAGGAATTCTTCTACCTTATGACTTTTTTAAAAAATAGAAAAATTGACCAAAAATCCCCAAAACATACTGTTATAATTGGATCAGGCATTGTAGCCCAACATAGCTGATGGGTTGCCCCACCTTACTGGAGTAACCAAATGAAAATACGCACACACCACTTTCACACATGTACTGGGCTTTTTCTGCATGGGGTAAATTTCATCTTATTTCAACAATACTGTCCTTTTGTCCAGCCCTGCTAAACAGCAGAGCTCCATCACACTAAAATGTCCACAGTTCTAGACCCTTGTCTGTTTTAACAGGTGTGGAACACCTTACTGCACTACCCACACCACCTAGCATGCCAACAGAAACCAGACTAGCTGTAAACACCTGAGGAACCTGCGATTTGACGAACCATGTGTGGAACGTGTCGACACATTCCTCTGTTCACCCCCTGCAGCCGCAGACCCTGGCATCCCAGAATTTATTAATACCAATTAGCAAGAGTGCTAAGTATTTATTTCCCCTCAGAGTGGTGTTGGGTTTCCGCCAACTGGGTCAGCACTGCAGTGTCGAATGGACGTCCAACACCAGGGCAGACATACGTCCCTCCCCAGACGCTGAATACATTAGTGCAGGTACATGAGAGTTCAGAAGCTAATCCACCCCAACACACCAGCTGATCAGCTTTTAGCCGTCCCAAATATGCCTAAACCCGTTTAAATATATTTTTACAGGGGTTTTTTGCTGACAGTGGCTTAAAAGAGCGACAGGATTGAGTTTTTAGTATAGAATTAGAAAAATTAGCCTCCACTCTAATGAAATGAGGACAGTAATGACATCGAGATGATTAAACATTTTTAATTATTATTTATTTATTAAATAAATAATCCTCTTTCAGGCTATAGTTTAGGTAATAGGGTTGACCTTTCAATGTGACCCCATCAGTCAGTTTCAGAATATCACTGAAAATGAAGAAAAAGAGGGAAAGAAATATCTGTGATCTGGACAATATAAATATTTGTTAAATGTGATTTGTGGAATGCATCCCTATGCGACAACCCTGTTTCTCTGAAGTGAGATTATTATTTCTACATTATTTTGGGACGTTTTTCACTGGTCTGTTCCTCATTAAGCTTTGTCACAGTCTGAAAACTGCCAGTATTTTCAAATTATGTACAAAGATACAGGTTGTACCAACAGCAAACATACACAAAGCTCATAAAGTTTTGTTTGAAAGAGCCAAGGACGAGTCATTGTTATTTGGGGGGCACCATTTATCCCGGCCTGTGGAGACCAGCAAGCTGAGGTGCCTGCAGTGCTGGCCATCCTCTGCACACTGGCTTTGAAACAATGTCAAAGCCATTGGGGTTCTGATCAGCAAAGTGTGCAAAGCTAAACACCCCATGATGAGCAAGCTGGTCTTCAGCCTCATGAAACTGAATCTTTCAAAAAGTATGACAAAATAAGCATTGGCAAAAAGTTGTTGGAATGAAATGGCCCATGAAAGTTTTGGGGACGAAAGGGGCCCTTCCAAAAAGCAAAGGGGACAAAAAGGACCTTGACAAAAAGTGGTGGGGACAAAATGGACCACAACAAAAAGTGACAGTGACATCTGATCCGGCAGAAAGTCGGAGAAGAACCAAACATGGCGGGTGGACGTGGAGGGCTGTGGGGGCTGTGGTGGGCCTGCCCAAGCCCAACACAATGGAGGCCCAGATGACTGGTTCCAAACAGGACAGACGTTCCATGACTTCAAAGTACACCAGTCAACACACTGTCAAACACACGTTCTTCCCACCCGAGAGCAACACCGGGATTCACCCCATCCAGCTTTCGTCTTCATCTCTCCTTTGTCTGACTGATCTGTTACTTTGGACCCCCTGCACAGCCCCCCCTTCCTCCCATCACAGAAAGCCTCCTGATAATTAGATTAGCCTCTAATTGTCTCTCTTAATTAAGAAAGAAAGAAAGAAAGAAAAAGAAAAAGTACAGAAGAAAAAAGCACTGAAAAGAAGAAAGAAAGAAGAGAAATACGGAACAACAGAAAAGGGAGATAGAGGTTATTTTTCGGCCCTGCTGTCATCGATCAGAGCTCACAGTCTGTATTTCCCATCAGCCACCTGGGCTCCCCCATCACTATTTCCTTTGCTGGCCAATTAAAGCTGTGTTAGGACTGCAAACTTGGGGGTGGGGGCTGAGCTTCGTATTTGACACTGACCGCTTGTCTGACTTCCATAAAGACTTTAGGAGTTTTATAGCCCTGCTTTGGGGGCGGGCGCAATTAAACCACAACAGGATGCAGAGGGCATATGGAAATTCGGTTAACTTTAAGACAGGGAGCTGGAGGGATGGATGGAAGAGAAAAGGGAACAGGAGAGACGGGAAGAGAAGGAGAGGGAATATTAGAGAGAAGTATTCTGACTCAAGCAGGATATCTCAACTTCCTGAAAAAGGATTGAACCCAAAGCGCTCATGCTGTGACAAGTCATCAGCTCAATTACAGAACAGCAGACTAATTAACATCAGTTTAAACTCACGCACGCACACACACACACACACAGAGCCGTATCTGTATGAAGTCCCCTGACAACCCTTGATTTTTTAGCCAACACCCCCTCCAAAAAAAAAAATTAACACCTGTTTGCAGGGAATTTTACGAATGTTCCAAAATTCCGGCATAATTAAGTGTTATGGAGTGAACAGAGAGGTTGGTTTGTTTAAAAACAGAGTGGGATTGGTTTAAAATGTTTCCAAAGCTCACAGAGTCAGAGCTGTTTACTGTGTGATTTTGAATGGAACAAGAAATTTGCCTCTGAAAGTCCCCTCATAGAAAATAATGAAATGGTTATGGATGCCTCACCTCATGCCTAAGACATTGCTCTACCAGAGTGCTTTTGGACCTAAAACTACACCCATTCATCGTGTATGGATACATGCAGGGTGTACATATCTCCACATGAGGCAAAATTGTCGCCAGAGAAAACTTATTTAGTTCAGATTTGTCACTATTTTACCAGCATCAACACTGGGTATCAATAGTGAATAAAACTCCTAAAGAAGTCTGGCTCCTTTTAACATCAAGGAATCTGAGTCTCTACCATTTCACACCAAACACACTCTGACTGAACACACACAGAATTAGGGGGGGATTTTGAAAATTGGTGGAATTCCAACACAAAAACAATTAATACTTCATAATTCAGCACACAACAAGCCAGATTTTATTGTTTGGTGTTAAAAATGTACTTCTTACTTCTTTAGCTAACATAGCTAAAAATAATGCAAGCCTATAGTATGGCAAAGGCCTAGATGATCTCACACCTGCTTAAAGGCATGCAGAGATTTTCATTATTCTCTAATGGACTTGCTTATATGGTTTCTGATATTTGTGAAAGCGGCCCGGGGAACAGCCAACACCCACAGGCTGGGAGGCCTAAACCCACATCCAGGAACGCACACAGAGGCCAGAGAGGGTGCACAGTGGAGTTTTAATTACAAATAAACAACATTACAGTGCATAAGCAGGACATAAAATCCTCCACCACTATAACAATTAACTCAACCATGGGCTCAGTCATTCTTTATCCAGTCTTTAGCACTCCCCATCTTTACTAGAGAGCCTAATTTTTAAAGAGTCCTGGCTCCTCCCTTAACACTGCTCAACTGGCTCTCAGCAATCTTTCATTATTTCAGTCCTGAAGACTGTTCTCAGACTGTTCTTCAAATTTTTGGATTCTGGCACAGACTTCCTCAATTTCCACCATTCCTGCTTTCTTTTTTGCTCCCACTCTCCCTAAATTGGAACAGGTCAAGAAGGAGAGATGGACGGGGGGAAACAGTGTTTCCATCCTCGCCACACGCTTTGCACATGTTCGGCACTTAAGCAGTAGAGCTTGTTAGGATGTATGAAACTTGGCCCGCTTGACTACGGTCTTAGATCTTGGCTCATTCTGTCTTTGTCACACATATGGTTTCAGTGGAAGAAGCTCCAGATCTTTCTAAATGTGTCCTTGTTAGCCAAGGACCCATGTCTATCCATCCCTTGTCCTTAAGGAGAGTTAAATCCATTGCTCAGAATTGTTCAGTCCAATTTTACTAACCCGAAGGTATCTTCACTCACCATCCATGGGTGTCAGCAAAGGGCCAGTGTGGCTGCAGGATTTTGTTCCAAACAATCAGGAGAACTATTGTTTTCACTTTTTCTTCGAACATGACTTGTGTTTGTCTTGCTCCTTACTGCAAAAGCTATAGCAACAATTTACCAGGCGTGATTTTACTGAAATCTCCGGTCTCTCTGCCAGACTATATGTAGCAGGAATATTCAGAGGAGGCATTTAGTATTCCAGAGTATTCCAAGGAGATCTCCTACCTCGTCAGCATCTGTGGCTGTTAGCTGCATTATCCTGAAGCCATCGCCAATATTCTCCTGCACAGTCACATCCAGGATATCAGTGGGAAAAATAGGAGGGTTGTCATTAATGTCCTGGAGGGTGATCTCCACCTGAGGAAAAAAGACATTGAGAGTTAAACAATTTGCATATGATTCTACATTAGGAAATGCCAGGTTCACCAGTATTCAAAGTTTCATGTTTTCCATTCATGTTTGAGGTGCAAAAGTGGTCTGAGCATGGCAGAGTCCATCCACGATTTCCATCCTCATCCCATTCATAAAGATCTAACTGATATCACACTCATTTCTCTTCTCACTTCTGATTCCACCAATCAAATGCTTACCACAGATCAAGCTGTTACATCCATATCAACCAATCAGCAATCTTTGGTGCATTGGAATGGTCCTTGTCAACTTGCATATTTACATGTTTGCATTTAGGTAGTCATTGGAAACAGCACTGAAATTGTATTAGAAAAGATGCTGGTGATGTATAACCTTTTTTCAGTCATGCAAAGAAAAATCCATTCGAGTGCACAATCTCAAATGACTAGAACATTGCACCGCTGACACGCTAACTCTGGACACAAGCACGGCGCTGCCCGGATTCCAGCTGCTGTGGGTTGACAGGACAAGGGAGAACATTAGGAAGAATGGAGGGGGACTAGCAGTTTCTGTGAACAACAGATGGTGTAACCCTGGGCACAACACTGTAAAAGAACAGTTTTGAAGTAGAGACATTGAGTTGTTAGCCGTGAGCATGCGACCATACTACCTCCCCTGGGAATTCTCGCATGTTATTGCGATAATGGCGTATGTCCCCTGCCTTGGCCAGCGTGGAGGCAGCCTGCGACTCTCTCCACTCTGTAGTCAGCAGACTGCAAACATGATTTCCACAAGCCCTGTTTTTAATATAGGGTGACTATAATCATGCATACCTGGACTCCACACTGCCCACTTTCACCCAGTATGTGACATGCCCCACCAGAGACAATAAAACACTGGACTTACTGTA
>JBBJLS010000028.1:3922955-3933579 GCA_037577275.1 Bryconaethiops microstoma | reverse complement strand
TTAATGGACTCTCTGACCACTCCTAAATCCCAGTCAGTCTTCCCTCTGACCTGCACCTCATAGTAAAACCTCCCTGAGGAGAATCCCTCCTTTCCCAGCACACAGGGACAAACATCAAACCTCTCTGGATTTTTAGGGAGTTTCTGTCGTTTGTCTCCAAGTCTCACTTGTTTTCCATTGTCAGACAGAACAAGTTTAGGATGAGCTGTTTCAGGATCCAGAGTCACATCCACTGAGAGAAACACACAGTTTAAACCCATTTAAACACACATAAAACAAGTAATAAAGGTAAAGAATATATTCAGTCATGTGATCAGTGAGAGTCCACAAACCTGCATATTGCTGAATTCTCTTCAATTCTGTATGTAAAAGAATAACTGACATTAACCATTAGATTTTAAATTATATTTGCAGTAACAGTGACACAGGTGGGATTTAGTAGAGAATAATTAAGAATGAAATACTAAAATGCACATTAGAATATTACATACAGTGCTGTGAAAACGTATTTTCCCCCTGTCTGATTTCTTTTTTTTTTTTTTGCATGTTTGTCACATATAAATGTTTCAGATTATCAAACAAATTTAAATGTTAGACAAAATAACCCAAGTAAACACAAAATGCAGTTTTTCAGTGATGATTTTATTTATTAAGGAAAAAACTATCCAAACCTACAAGGCCCCATGTGAAAAAGTAATTTCCTCCCCTAGCAAAATCACAAAGTAACTTTGGTTAATCACATTGTTTGGAAAACTGAGTGCAATTTCACTAGCCACACCCAGGCCTGATTACTGTTAGACCTGCTGAATCCAGAGATCACTTAAAAAGCAGGTTAAATGATCCCAGAAAAGGAAGACATCATGCCACGATCTAAAGAAATTCAGGAACAAATGAGAAAGTAAGTGACATCTGTCTGGAAAAGGTTACAAAGTCATTTCTAAAGCTCTAGGACTCCAGCGAACCACAATGAGGGCCATTATTCACAAATGGAGAAAACATGGAACAGTGGTGAACCTTCCTAGAAGTGGCCGGCCAACAAAGAGGGCAGCGACTACTAATCCAAGAGGTCATAAAAGAACAACATCTGAAGAACTGCAGGCCTCACTTGCCTCAGTTAAGGTCAGTGTTCATGACTCAACCATAAGAAAGAGACTGTGCAAAAATGGCATGCATGGGAGAGTTTCAGGCGAAAACCACTGCTGACCAAAAAGAATATAAAGGCTCGTCTCACTTTTGCCATAAAACTTCTGGATGATCCCCAAGTCTTTTGGGACAATATTCTGTGGGCTGACGAAACAAAAGTTGAAGTTTTTGAGAGGTTTGCGTCCCGTTACATCTGGCATAAAAGTAACACGGCATTCCAAAAAAGAACATCATACCAACAGTCAAGCATGGTGGGGGTAGTGTGATGGTCTGGGTCTGCTTTGCTGCTTCAGGACCTGGACGACTTGTTGTGATTGATGGAACCATGAATTCGGCTCTCTACCAAAAAATCATGAAGGAGAATGTCTGGCCAACAGATAGTGTCCTCAAGCTAAAACGCACTAGGGTTCTGCAGCAGGACAACAATTGAAAACACACCAGCACGTCCACCTCTGAATGGCATAACAAGAGCAAAATGAAGGTTTTGGAGTGGCCTAGTCAAAGTCCAGACTTGAATCCAACTGAAATGCTGTGGCATGACCTTAAAAAGGTGGTTCATGCTTGAAAATCCTCCAGTATGGCTGAATTAAAACAATACTCTGAAGAAGTGTGGGCCAGAATTCCTCCGCAGCGATGTGAAAGACTGCAAACGCTTAATTGCAGTTGTTGCTGCTAAGGGTGGCACAACCAGTTATTAGGTTATGGGGCAATTACTTTTTCACATAGGGCCATGTAGGTTTGGATAGTTTTTCCTTAATAAATAAATTCACTTAAAAACTGCATTTCATGTTTACTTGGGTTATCTTTGTCAAATTTGTTTGACAATCTGAAACATTTAAGTGTGACATGCAAAAAATAAGAAATCAGGAAGGGGCAAAAATTTTATCACAGCTCTGTATATATACGTATATATTTTCCAAGACACATGTTCATATTTTATATTTCTAGATTGTATAGGGTACATTTTATACTGCATTGTTGGTATAGTTTTTTATTCTATTCTATTGTTTTTTCATTTTTGCTGCACTTACCTTTGTACTGTCTACTTTCTGCCATGATAATGCAAATCTACCACTTGTGGGACTAATAAATGTTTATTTTATCTTATCTTATCTTATATATTAGTGAATCAGCTTCTTACTATGGACTAAGGCCTCACTTCTATATCCTCCAATCAGCTCCAATCTGAGAGCCAAACAGTGTTATGCAGAGTGTCAGAATATTTTTCACCTCAGCTGCTTGTCTAATGCTTGTCTTTGTTACTTTTTCTTAGGCAGGCCTGGGACCTCATCATTTACAAATTAAGTCCCAGTGCTGGTGCTCAACGATGGCTATTAGGCCTCAAGCTGAGTCATCCTAAAGTTGGGGAGGTATTGTATATCATGGCTATTTAGAAGTCTGCAACCTTCTTAGCATTCTTCTGGTTTAACAGTGTTATTCCCCCCGCAATCTCATTTGGAAAGAGGCGTACATGTGTATAAATTCTGCCTGCACTTTTAAAACAAACCTTCAGATGCACTCTTCAGCTATGACTGAGGCCACCCTACATCTAATGCTCTGCCTCAAGGCCACAGTGAAAAAGGGGCAGATTCTATGTTTGTCCTAGGGCTGTCAGTTTATGCTAAGTCGCTGTTTTTGTACACGTGCAGGGGTCCCCCTGAGCACTCTCCCAATTGCTGCCAAGCAATACAGACACGCAAACACAAACTGCCTCAAAAGACTGCCTCCATGGTGTCTAAGCATAACCACACACATACACATGCAGAACTCCTGCCGACAACATCTACTTAATCCTGTAACTATCTGTTCGGATAAATATGCGCCTAGTTGCCAATAAACACAGCTCAATTCCAACTAAATCAGGCATTTGCTCAGCATTTTTGTTTATTTCATTCAATAAATATGTAGAAGCCTGTTTAAAAATTCAGTACATCCCCTGTCTCTATTAATGGTGTGTGTATCGGTGTGCCATAATTCCACTCGAGACAGAAACAAAGCAGGGAAAAAGAGCATGACGCATATGTTCCTCTCTCCCTGAATCAAACTCAAACCATGAAACCTCTGAACACGGTAGCATCAGCAAACCCTCTCCCTGGCTGTAAATTCACATCTAAATCATGCCTAAACAGCAGCTTGGCCAATTGCGATGTCTTGCAGGCTTGGCCTTAGATTGAATGGGACAGTCTAATGCTAGATGTCTCGTTCCGGGTACTGGCTCCCTTTCCCTGCTAATCTGGATACATCTGAGCACATCATCTTCTGAACGTTAGATAAACTGGAAAAATGCCACAGCCCTTGTACTTCCAAAATTTTGAACAGCTGAAGCTTGTGAAAGCCACTGTGTGCCCAGACAGTGCATTCTGAAGGTTAGGAAACAACATGAAGGTGTGTTTAAGTTGTTTTGGGGTTTGTTTGTTTTTTTTTGGGGGGGGGGGGCAGCATTGGAAGGGGGTCAGCATCTATTCCTTTAAACTTCTAAACTTTCTCCATTCCTCAAGCTTGTTACCCCTTTCAGAATCATTTCATCCATAATTCCTGAACTATTACAACTTCTGGGGCAAGTTTCTCTGGACTTCTCCAACACTGAAAACTTCTAGTTCCTATTGGACAGCAGTTCTAGAACCAGTTCATTCAGAAGTCAAGGTCTTTAACAACTTCTATGGTCAGTTCCTCTGAACTTCTCCAACTTTGACAGTTTCCGAAATCATCCAGACTTCTAGTTCATCCAGAGTTCGTGAAGACGACTCTGCTTGAAGATGTTTTGGGTGTTCTAGGATATACTTTTGATAGAAAGTCAGATCCTGACATCCAAGTGTCCTTCAAACAGTAATCCTAAAGCATTATTCCCTAGGTATACAGGAACCTAAACTTGCTGCAATGGCACAGAACTTGCATCACGCTTTGATTGTCCATTGTATCTTAGTCATTCCTGATGAGTCAATTCCCTCTCCCAGTTTATGTCAGGTCGCTGTCCCAAAACCAAATCCATGTAGTATTATCAGTTGAAGGTTTTCTGCTAGAGCTGCTTCTGATATTGTGGTCTTTTATTATTTATACTCTTGTTTGAGTTTCTTCATTTTCTCTCAGCGGTATTTATCCACGTGATGAATATCTAACCCATGTTTTTCATGAACTTCCACTGTTAGACCTCATAATCAAACATCCCACAACCTAAAGCAACACCAACAGCACGCGAAAGCAAAGTAACTGAGTTAGCACACACTAGGACATCCTCTACATTCTCTATTGCCTACATGGCCTTTCAGCCAGAGCTCTCAGCTGGAACTTTAAGCAGACATTTAGCTTTTCATAACTGAAGGTCCTCCTACTCCATATCTATTTTCCTATCCATTTTCACCTCTACCTTGCATTTCTTGAGACAGTGTTTGCAGCCCACCACCATCTCCTTCCCGTTCTCCTTCGGTTCATCAAAACCCTTCCTCAAACAGAACGCGTCCAGAACTTCTTAGGGTTCTAGACCATCCCACAATTGTACAGCCTACTTCATTATTTCAATCATGAACTAAAGGCATGGTACTGAAGGTGAACCTTCACATTTCAAAAGAAGCCAAGGTGCCCAAACTTGTGCTAAGCAATGTATCACCTCAGAAGGGGAATTCCACCGAAATTTAGTAATACCAAAATGTTTAGTTATACTGTTGTTGAAGCATTTTAATTCATTCGTCCTTTATCAACCCCTTAATAAATCAGTCCACACCCTCTTAATCTCTCCCTGTTTTTCTGCTGAATTTTTCATGCCACCTTCTTTGATATCCATCTCCCAGGGGATGGTGGGTAGCATAAACTGGAGTGGCTGGGTCCTAATTAGCCACATGAGCAGACAAGTTATTTACACATCAAGCAGACATGAGGGTAGCACGAATATTCAACGTTAACGTTGCCGAGTCTGCGTCCTCTCAGAATAGGCTGAGAAAGCTGAAGACTTTGATTTTACATTATGTCACTTAAGATTTGGATGCATATCCTTTCTCTATTAATCATCTCTTGGTATTTTTGTAAATACCTCTTTATTGGTTTTCCCACAGAATTAGACTGTATTTACGTTGTTGGTTTACTAAGATGGGAAGGTGGTGGGCATGGCATTGCACAAGCAGTTAACACTGACAAGCTGATACATACATGTCTTCTGTGTCCTACTAGGGGATGGGAGTAGTTGGATGACTGGCCAAATGTTTGCTGAGTTGGGTGGGAGGGCAAAAAAATATGTTTGAGATCTTGCGTGTTTCCATTAGCATTGACCCACTAGTCGCAGTTGGACTACATGTTAGACTTGACAACCCAGCTGTATCCAGTCAATACTGACTAGCTGTTAGTTGCTATGTACTATGTGCTAACTTGACAACCTAGCTGTTCCATAATGGTTCAACATGTGTGTGGGGGACAGTTGATATCGGGACAGTCTCACAAAGTCCACTTCAGTCACTCTAATGCTGAAGTTATTCACCAGCATTTTGCACCTCATGACAGAACAGTCAACAATGTAAGTGTTACCATGGTGATAGTGTTACTGCCTGTGGTGATGTTAGCTGTAATTTCAAGCATTTAGAATGCATGCTAATATTTCTAATAGTGTGCTTTCACTAACATTCAAGGACTCCTGGACCAGCGCTGTGACTGAAGTGTTTACTGTTCGAAATTTGCATCTGTTTCATTTATTGTAAGCTTATTCTGTGTTTTTACAAGTAAAATCACTCTTACTACAAATATCAGATTTACTGGACTTTTTTACCCCGCCTCCCCCGACACACACCTGCCCAGGTACTATTTACAGTATTATGTAAATAGTACCTGGGGATACAGCAAGGTGAAAGACATCACTTTTCACTTGGAGCAGATTGTATTTCACTGCTGCCTGCACCTCTCATGCACTAATAGCCTGTGTGTGTGTATTATTCAGCACTATCAATGATTCACGCCAGGGCTACACACACACTGTAATGTAGCATACTGTGTTAAGTGACATCAAAAACCATACACATGCACACACAGCACAGACACCCACGTTTGCCAAACACACACACACACACACACACACACACACACACACACACACACACACACAAGCTTGCATTTTATGATTTGGTGAGTCAATGGGTTTCAAGTTCTTCTCTGCACTAGTCCCCATTAAATATGAGTAATATCTGACCCAATCAGCCTCCTGTAGCTTCATCACACACTGCCCAACAACGCCAACACACATTATTACCATATGGGCTTCAGTCGTCTTGATGGCACATAGCCACCGCCCTGAGTTAAGGAGTCCCTTTCAACTGTACAAGGAAACTATCTTTGAGTTTAAGCTAGATGTGAGAAATTCAGGCTAGTGGTGACGTTAAAATCTTTGTCGCCACAGCAATAAGAAAAAAATAGCCCCCTCAGGCTATTGATCCAAAGTGCTGATTCAAAGTCCATTTCTGTGACATTATAAATACAGAAGAACTCGATCCCAGATCACTCCTGCTTTCCGAACAGCAGCCCTGGTGTAGTCTGAAACAGCCATCTGCAGTAAGTGTATCTAGGCATCTTGTAGCAAACCATGAAGAAATGAGGAATGGAAGACTTTTGCACAGTACTGTAGGCCTGCATTTAAAAACGAACCTCTAATACCTGCCATGGGATACTAACAGTATCCTAGCACACCTAAAAACAGTTTAAAGGTTGGAAGTTTTTTAAGGAGAATTACTGAATCAGTATCACTCAATACTATAAGGAAAAGTGATACTGTGACCTCGGACTTACTTTTAGGTTTTGGGTCAGATTTCATACACCCTTATGGAAATGCTAAAAGGGTGTAATAAAAGTTTGGGTCATTAGAAAAGATTAAGTTGGTCAGGGCAGATGCAAAGGCAGCTGTTCAGAGGTCATCAGCATCTTTAAAGTCATGGTCGATAACCAGTACTATAGGAAATCCGGACCGAACAAGGGAACTTAGAGCAATCTGGCATAAATAAATAATTAATTAAACAAACATCGCACCTCATCAGGCACCCAGGCTGACCTCTGCAAACTGCCACAGGAAGTTACTCACTCTAATTTTGGGACATGCCAAACAATTTATAAATCTAAACTCTCCATAACATGTTTTGAAAACCATTAAAAATATTGCACCAGGGGAAAAAAATCACATGTAAGCCAAAGGGTCTTTGTAAAAAAAGTTGTTTGTGATTAAATGGTTGGTGTTTGGGCACTGGTGATTGTGTGTGGGGGTGTGTGTGTCTGGGTGTGTGTGTGTGTGTGGGTGTGTGTGTGTGTGTGTGCCCCCTTAGATCAGTCCTGCTTCTGAACAGCAGCCCTGGAGTCATCTGAAATGGCCGCCTGTAGCTGTGAATTTCAGTTCATTTTTACAGCTCACATTAAGTCATACTGCATCCTAAACCAAAGCTGGATACAGTTTGAGTGGCTCCAGAGAGGTTTTGGAATGAGAAGATTGGGGTGGCTATTGACTTCTAGTGTTAGCAATGTGACATTCATTTTGACACAAGTCCCCTTCCCACGAGACAAGCTGTGTGTGATGTGTAAAGCGTATGGTGAGGTCAGATCATGTCTGGGTCTGAAGAATTATTGAAGATGCACATGGTGATGATTTATGGCTCCACCTACCATAACCTATTCCCTTACATTCCCCTCCATCCTCTCTCTCTTCATCTTACTGTCTCTCTCTCTCTCTCTCTCTTCCTCCCCTTGCTTTCTTTTGCTCTTCTCTCTTTCTCTCTCTCTCTGTATCACCCCCCTCAATTAGCTTTTACTTAGCACAGCCATTAGCAGTAAACAGTAAAACTACAGCACAGGTAATAATCCAGTCTGACTGAGTTTATTTTTAGTCTATTGGGAGTAATACAGTGTTTACTCCTGTTTGGCTATTCATCACCAACCCCTTCGGAGGACAACCTAAAAAAAGCAGAAACGCAATCAGGCGAGAATTCGGGAGCTCGGAGCCAGTCTGCACTGAAAGTTTGGGACACAGAATCGCTGATTGTGGTGAATCCCATTGAAATGAATGGAATTTCGCCGGCAGGCCTTAAGGTTGAGCTCTGTTGCATACCACAAAGTGTGTGTGTGTATGTACAAGAGAAATGATGAGTTTGATTTGGTGTGTGTGTGTGTGTCTATGTATGTATGTGTGTGTGTATCTGTGTGGATGATTAATAGTCTAAACAGGTCTAACAGTGCTAGAGATGCGTGTGAACGTAACCCCCCCCATCACGCCCCCCTGCAGAGAGCCTCAATGAGAAAACCCCAAACTGGCCATAATAAAGTGTGTGTGTGTGTGTGTGTGTGTGTGTGTGTGTGGTTGTATGTGAGTGTGTGAGAAAGAGAGGGAGAGAGGAGAAAAAGCATGAGCGAGTGAGAGAATGTGACTGATTATTTAACTTGTGAGTGTGTGTGTGTGTGTGTGTGTGTGTGTGTGTGTGTGTGTGTGTGTGTGTTCGTGTGTGTAGGGGGGCCGAATAAAACCTCAGCGGTTGGTACATAATCACTAATTTTGGTGCACAGCAGCTTCTAGAACCCCCTGACTGTTAAAGTGCTTTAAAGAGAGAACACACACACACTCAACATACACAGATAAAGCGCCAAACCAAACAAAAGCCTTTCTTCAAATACCTGAACATCACATCTCTGTCTCTAAAACACACACAAACACACAAACCTTTTTTGAAATATCTACTTAATTCAGTTGTTAAGATGCAAATAAAGTCACAATGGTTAAGATTGGGTGTGTTGTGAAATGGTTCATTGTAGAGACTCAGATTTCTTTATAGCTGTGGTGAATGGAATCAAACGTCTTCAACACAAATATAGCCATTTTATTCACTATTTTGGGAAGAACCCTAAAAATACATGGCATTCATATCATATAAAAGTTATCATATCATGAATTGATATGCCTTGAAGCATCACAATATTGTATTTTTGATGCTTTGCTTGGGTTGGATCCCAGATGATGCAAAAAAAAGAGATGTGTATGCCATGCAGCAGTTTATACTGAAAGTTCATGGGAAAAAAAGAAATGGATTTGAGCTCGGATTGGCTAAACTTTGCCTTGCAAATCATAAAACTCTACTTGCTAATCCCTGATCCAGAGAATTGCCCTCCCTTTCTTTCTCTTCCATTCTCTCTCCCCCCTCTCTCTCTTTCTCCATCTGTGTGTGTCGTTTGGAGAGGAGCAGGAAGCGTCTGGCAGGCTGCAAGCCGAGCAGAGGCCAGTTGCAGCAAGGGAGAAACTCTAATGTGTTTAACATGAGGCGGCATAAAGCAGATCCCTGCCAAAGAGAACCATTCCCCTCACTGAGACCATTCATGGAAAAGAGACAGAAAGAAAGAAAGAAAGAAAGGGAGAGGGAGGAAGGGAGGGAACATATAGAGAGGGAGAGACTGTGGGAGACAGATCAGGGAAGTGACTGGAAACATATGAACAAAAGGAAGAGAAAAAGTGAAGACATAAGAAAGCATTTTAGGTCGTTTCTTGGAGCATTCCGGCACCCAAAAAGTAATATGTGAAATGCATACATAAAATGTCAGGGTGTGTGTGTATGGATATGTATGTGTATGTGTGTGTATATGTATGTGTATATGTGTATTTATATGTGTGTATGTATGTGTGCACCCTGGGCGGGGGGATTCGGGGGGAGGGCGTCTGCTAACTCCGGGGGTTGGTGGCCGGCGTCTGCCTGGTTGGGGGCGGGCTTCCCCAAGGGAGCCTGCGGGACGCCTGTCCGGTGTGCGGGCGGCTTCTGGGCATGCGGGGCTCGGGTCCTGCGCTCTGTTGCCTGCGGGGCCGGCTCCTGGCAGGGGCGGGTGCGCCGTTGCCGTGGACCGCCTGGGCTCCTCGCCCGCAGTCGCAGGGGCCCATGTCTGGGGCCTCCCCCTCCGCCTCTTAAGGCATGAACCTCCTGGTGCGTGCGGCCGGGGTCCCCCAGTCACTGATGGGACCGTGGGGTTCTGCGGCCTCCAGGGATGCTCGGTCTACCTTGGGCGCCAGCTTGTGGCCCCTCACCCTTATTGCAAAACATTCCATGACAAACTCGGACATTACATTCGCACTCACATTTAGACATATTCATACACATAGGCACATGCACAGACATATACACACACGTGTACACATGCACACGTCCACTCACACACACACACACGCACACTCACGAGTGCACATATGCATACATACAGGCACAGGCACACACTTATACGCACACACTTATATACACATACACACACATACACAAATATACACTCACTCACATACACACAAACACCCACGTATATGCATAGGCATACATATGACAATCAGAGGCACATATGCACACACTCATACACCAATATACACACACAAACACACATCCACTCCCACAGGCACACACATATACGGTCACGCATACGCACGTATACACACACGCACACAGGTATAGGCATATACATAAACACAAAACTACCCAGAATCACAGGTTTCTGTGTGCTGTTA
>JBBJLS010000028.1:3898169-3919903 GCA_037577275.1 Bryconaethiops microstoma | reverse complement strand
GTGTGTGTATGTGTGTGTGTGTGTGTGTGTGTGTGTGTGTGTGTGTGTGTGTGTGTGTGTGTGTGTGTGTGTGTGTGCAGAAGTGATCAGAGCCTGATTTCTTTGAGAAAACACAGCTAAACTTCTCTTAAGGTGCCTGACAGGCTCTGCTTTCAACTCAGAAATCAGATTAGTGTGTGTTCTAAGAGCACACTACACAGCACACTTCCAACATAGAAACACGAGCAGCAACACAGGAGAGGGGCATTTTTTAATCATGCAGAGATGAAGACATCCAGAACAGCAGGAGAGCATCTGAGCTGGAGAGCTGATGTGAAAGGGGCTCTGCTGCATCTGAACTGTCGCTAAATAATCCTGAACCCTGTGTGTGTGCAATGATGTATGGTGGTATTGGAGGCGGTTCAGAGGGAGTGAACTGATTGAGTTTTCTGCCCTCTTTAAATCTCTAAAGAGCCACTTCCTCTCCATAATCACACATAGAGGAGTGAGGGGTGTGTGTGCACCAAACAGCCTTTTCACACTCATAAATCAATGTCACCGTCCAGCACAATGCAAACACAACACACTGGCCACCACATTCAGGGACCTGAGAGATGCTGCAACTTCACTGAAAACACGGGCTGCCAAACTGCCTGCAGCGTGTTGTGTTTGCATTGTGCTGGACGGTGACCCCTCCCCCCTATTCCTTCATATTTTGCTTCCAAATAGTGAAACTTTCTTGTATTTTTATGTAGTCTTGAGGAACAGTTCTCCAGGCTCCTTGAAGGACTTTCAAAGGCTCTCATTTTCAGTCCAATCCCTGTACCTGACCAGTTTCAGAAGATTTTTGGTTTGTTAAGCCACACATAAGAATCATTCAAGCATGATAAAGCCATCTAACTTAAGGAACAAACCAGTAAAGAAACAAGTGCAGATGATTCCAGTATACTGTTGGTGCTGAATACTGAGTGATTGGTACATCTTCATCTAGGCACGTTGTATCTTTAGGCACACAAAATATTTTTGCAAAAAAAAGGTGATTTTTCAAAGCAAAATATTAAGAAATAACAGGTGGCTCAAGACTTCTGCACAGTACTGTATATATGTACTGTGTATATGTACATGAAAGGGGCACTGGGTGGCCCAATGCCCCTTTCATGTCCAATACCAATACTGATCCCTCAACCTTGAGTATCTGGCAATACCAATACTTATCTTATACCGTCCTTCTCCCTCTAACACATCTGTCTGAATAAAAAAAAGCTAACATCATAAAATTCCAGTTTCTACACCCATAGTACACTGTGTCTCCATTACAGAGCTCTGCACACATGGCTGAACCTCCTACGGCTCTTTGTTAGACATATTATACACTGTTTGGGAGTCTGTATTTTAATCCCTACATAGTGCGCTGTGTAGTGAGCAGGAAGCCGTTTGGGACGCAGCCCCGCTGCTCGTCTGTGTTACTCGTGTCCTCATCTGTGTGTTTCCCTTAATGGCGCGTCATTCAGAGTGCAGTTCAGCTTTTACAGGATCATTCAGGCTTTTTCCGATATCATATCCAGAGCTTTTGGCCTACGCCAGACCAATGCTGACACTGAGTAAGCCCTGAGTTTACTAAGTATGTCCTGAGTAAACGGAATATGTACTGAGGGTGAAACGTTCACATCCACATCACTGCTTCACAAAGAGAAACGCAGAACAATACTGAAGCACATGCCTACAAACACACACACACACACACACACACACACACACACACACATACACTATGACATAAGATCCACTGGGATAATCAAATCCAGAAAAACTGTTCCTGACTGTTTGAGTTTAGAAAATGAAGAAACTTCTCTATAACTCAGAGAGAGGGAAATAGACAGAGAATGAGGAAGAGAGAGGGGGGAGGGACAGAGAGAGAAACAGGGGAATGAGAGAGAGAAAAAGAAAGAATGTGATAGACAGATCAAAACAAAGAGAAAATAGCAAGTAAAAGAAAAAAAGAAAGAAAGAAAAGAAAACAAGAGAGAGAGAAGGAGAGCGAGAGAGAGAGAGAGAGAGAAACAGAAAGAGAGAAGGAGAAAAACAGGGAGAAAGCGAGAGCAAGAGAGATATCAGGTACCCCAATCACGCGTGAGGAGATTCAGTCACGTTGAACTTCCAGACTCCAGAACAGCGGCCCAAAAACATCCAGCTGCTTTCAATTAGCCAAGCATACACACACACACACACACACACACACACACACACACACACACACACACACATACACAAACAAAGTTCACCCCCGACTATTTACATACAACCCATTTTGCTTCTCTTTCACTCTCTTTCACTCGGACTGTTAAAACCTTGCAAACGAACATGTGCACACACATACACACACACTCAAACACAGACAAGCACACATGCAAACACACGCACAGACACACACACACACACACACATATTGAGCTTTCTAATTGACACATAAAAACAGGAAACCTATTAAAACAAAGAAGCAGTTTAACACAAGCGATCAGGTAAGTGATGGGGGGAGAGGGGAGACCACCCTACCCACAGAGAGAGAGAGGACCATTATACTGAGTGACTGGGGGAGAGGGAGGAGAAGTATTTTTCTGTAAAAAATAAAAAAGATATATGTAAAAACAAATATCTTATTCTTATATGACATCCAATAAAAGTGAACACAATGTGTGTGTGTGTGTGTGTGTGTGTGTGTGTGTGTGTGTGTGTACCCCAGTGGAAAACTCATTAGTAGTTAAAGAAGATAAGAATAACTTTTCTCACTGGTGCCAGTATATCTGCAGTAAAACACACACACACACACACACACACACACACACACACACACACACACATATCCCAGTACACTCTGGAGGGTGAGTGAGAGAGACAGAAAGAGACACAGAGACAGAGAGAGAGTCAGAATGGTGCTGGTGTCTGAAAGAGAGAATAGAGGTGTGAGTGTACAGTATGTGTTTGAGAGTATGTGTGGGTTGGCGTCATATCTGTGGACTCTAAAACTATGTAAAATACTCACCATCCACAGCAAACAAAAACAACAGCTGGACCGGCAATCTGTTAACACATTGCAGATGATTTAAAAACACTGCATAGACAACAACCATAACTCCATTTTTATTTGTTCTCTCTAATGAGATTATTGGTGTTAAAAGCTGTTTCACTCCCCTCATCAGAGTCACACATCTGACCTTAACTGAGGCTCAGCTAGTCCTGGATACATCACAGACTGTAGAGTCATAGCATAAGCAGGTTTCAGTCAGTTCTAAACACATAACTGACTGAAGAGCTGTAGCATAAGCAGGATAGTTCTGGATATGTTATTGATTGTAGATGCAAAGTGTAAGTAGGTTTCAGTCAGTTTTAAATATGTTATTGATTGTCGAGGTAAAATGTAAGCAGGTTTTAGTCAGTTCTAGCTACGTCACTGAATGTGGACCCTTTCTGTAGGCATGTTTCCGTCAGCTCTAGATACATCACTGACACTGAGTGTAAGAACATTTCAGTCAGTTCTGGATACATCACTGACTGTGGAGCCATAGTGAGGTTTCAGTAGGTTTCAGTCAGTTCTAGATGTCACTGACTGTAGTGTTATTTTAGTCTTTCAATCTGACCCCTGTCACACCCCAATCAAGACGCATATGGTGCCAAAAAACATCACATGATCATTTATTACGTCTAATGAAGTGAACACAAGAGAGAGCTGGGCGAAGCCCAATTGAATGACCATGTGTTCTGAAGGAGAGCAGCTAATGAGGCATGACAATAAGAAAGAGATGGGGGGATGAGAGAGACACAGAGAGAGGGAGAGAAAGAGAGAGAGAATGTGAGATAGGGGAATAGAGAGAAACAGAGAGAAAGACAGAGAAAGTGAGAGAGTGAGGAGGAGGGGTCAATGAGTTAAAGACTAGAAAAGAATACAGAGCCAATAAGCTGATCCTGCAACAACATGACATTAATTACTCAAATTAATATAAAATGCTAATTATCCTCATCAATTACTAAATGCTAATTAAACACATCATGGAACTCACACATACACACAAGGCTGATCAGAGCTGATCTGGGATCATTTTTACTAATGAGTCAGTTTAGCCCAGAGAGTTTTGATGGGTCAGGTTTGGATTTCTAAATGCTGCCTGGGTCTGGTCAGGATCGGACTCGAGGATCGAACCTGATGATGTGTGCCGGACTGGATTAAAAAATATTGCTCGACTCGGGATCAGCTTAGATGACGTAGGTCACGTCAAGTTTAGACAACATTTTGAGAGACTCGAGTTGGACTCGAAACTGGATCATGTGTGTCAGGCTAAATTTGAACAGTAAACTCTCAGGATCAAACTTAAAGCCTGATGATGTGGGTCGGGCCAGGCTCGGACAAAATATTGCCTGGCTCGAGTCAAGATCAGACTCAAAACTTAATGATGTGGGTCACATCATGTTGGGTTTGGACTTAAAGCTGGCTGACCTGGGCCAGGATAAGACTCAAAACTTGATGAATTTGGTGAGTTGGATTAGGACAAACTTTTTTCAAGCTGAAGTCCAGTTTGGATTATGTGAGTTGGGCTCAGACAAAATGTTAATGAGTTGAAGTCAGGTTCAGACTCAGAACTTCACAATGTGGGTTGGGCTGCGTGCTATGGTCTGAGGCTTGGGTGGAAAGTCTGGGCGTATATTAGGGCTCTATCATGCTACATTCTTTAGCATTAATGCTCATAGACCACCTACTGGGCAACGCAGCAGCCACAAATACCCATGACCAGAGTGTGTGTGTGTGTGTGTGTGTGTGTGTGTGTGTGTGTGTGTGTGTGTGTGTGTATGTGGGTAGCATGACCACTATGTTAATCCTAAACTTGCGTAAACAGATTTATTACCTCGGTTCGACTTTTTTTCATGTTCTCTCTCCTCTCATGATGCCTTAATCACATTTCCTCAGGATCAAACTCCCAGACCAACCCCATGCTCTTTTCTCGTCCCGAAGCTCAGGTGAAGGTCTGCCTGTTGTTCTTCTATTCTCTCAAAACCCAAAATCCCACTCACTTAGAGTAAACAGGCTTCACGCTGAGACGGAATGGTGTGCCGTTCCTCTTAATAAGAGCCGAATAAAACCCAAGGCTGAAATGCTTCCAGGAGGGAAGAAAAGGGCCAGTCTATGCCTTTAACAACAGCTCTGAACTTTAATAAAAACCCAGGACTGCTTGTTGCCTCACGAGGAGATCTGCTCTTTATAATGCTGGTACTAATGTTGGGTCCAGTTTGGTCTCAGAACTGCATGACCCACTTCATCAAGAGAGAGGTTTGAACAGTAAGGTCTCAGGTTTGGAATTAAATTGATGATGTGGGTTGGACTGGGTTTTGACAAAACATGGCCTGGCTCAGGTCCAGATCAGACTTAAAGCTTGATGAAGTGGGTCAGGAGGGGATCAGACAAACTGTTGCCTGGCTTGGGTCAGGATCGGACCTAAAGCTTGATTATGTGGGTCAGAACCGCTCACTGCTCCACAAGGATGTCTATCTATAATGCTAGCACTAAACTGGATGATGTGGGTCGGGCCAGGTCTGAACAGTAAGATCTCAGGATCGATGCTGGATTGGATCGGTGAGAGGGATGGGATACATCACCACCACACATTTGTTGAGCAGAACATTTGTAGCAATTGCTCTTCCCTTATTATATACACAGGAAACTCAAGACACAGTTTAGCTTCTTATTTCTTGCAAAAATAAAATAACTGCTGAATCTTTTCACATCTGTTCATGTAACGTCTTTACTTTCTGCACAGAATTTTGAACAATGGGATCAAATGATCTTTTTTCTGGTTGGCCACCCTGCACTGAAGCTCATTCAAAAGAAGCTTGGGGCCAAAACACTTAGAACTTCAGTATGAGTGGGTGGGGCTAAACTGCCACAGGCTGACTACGGATCTGTAAATGTGTTGGTTTTGTGATATCACAAAAAGTATGATTTTGAACATGGGCTGTTTTGCAGCTTAGTTTCCATATATAACTTGTGTGGATTTGGGGGGGTGAATTTACATTTTGAAACTTTAACATTAACAGACCTCAAGGCTTTCTAATGCCAGAAAACTCATATGGCTCTGATGTACTTTAACGTACTAACCTATATGTAACACTTTCATCGGTATACTAATATTTTGTACATATCTAGTAGCCCTAAACACTAGCAAGGAGAAAAGTAGAGACTGCAAGCCATCCACACATCCACACACACACACACACACACACACACACATACACACACAGCCCTTGGAGCAAAATAAACACACATAAAACACCTCTATCTTCTACAGCCATCTGCTCAAGCTAACTCGTTCTCTGTGGAATGTTCATGCCCTTAACTGTCCTAAACTCTCTACCTCCCACTGCCAGTGGAGAGAGAGAGAGAGAGAGAGAGAGAAAGAGAGAGAGAGAGAGAGAGAGAGAGAGAGAGAGAGAGAGAGAGAGAGAGAGAGAAAGAAAGAGAGAGAAAGAGTGTGTGTAAGAGAAAGAGAGAGACAGACAGAAAGAGGGGAGAGGGAGAGAGAGAGAGCAGAAAGAAAGAGAGACACCAATAGAGCATTACATCAGGCAGATGGTACAGAGAAATCAATATCTGTACCTACAGAAGCCTCTGAGGGCAGTGAGATGGTGGTTTTTGGTTTTGGAGATGGTAGTGGTGGTGATGGTGATGGAGATGGTGGTGTTGCTGGTAGAGGTGTGAGGGTCCAAGCTGTTAGAATTACAATCAATTACCTTCAGTCTTTGTGGACACTGGGTCTTAAAAAGAGCTTAAACAGACATAAAGCATGAAGGACACAATGATTGCTCATGCATGACAGAATAAAGCTCTGACCAAACGGCTGACCCTGGATCAGTGGAACCGAGCTCCAGCCTGCTGAAAGAAGAAACTCCAGCAGCTTCCCAACATCTGAGGGCTATTTCCTTTACAACCCGGCACATTGCTCATGATCCGTAGTAGCGACAGTTCTCTGGCTTGTTAGACACAATTAAACCTGTTTCAAAAGTTCTGACCAGAAAGCGGTGACTGTGGTAGTTTGCTTCCATTTAAAACTGCACTTTTGGGAGGAGTGGGAGTCTGTTTCTTGCTGCTTGCTGCTGTGTTTAGAGCTGAAAATATATATAATCTCTACCCAATCACGGAATTTCTGACAGGGCTACCAATCACAGCTCAGTGAGTTTACTGGGTTTTCTGATTAATCCATCAAAAGTCTCCTTTTTAACCTTTAAAGGTGCATGAATGTTTGGGGCTAAAGTGATGTAACCAGAATAAGGATATTTTTTATAAGAATGTATTTAAATGTACCGGTTTTGTGCCTTTTTAGTGATGATATCGGCTCTTTAATATTGTGAAAGTCATTGCAATAGCAATATGTAGCAGTAAAATCGCAACACTGATATTTTGTTCATACAAAATTCAATCTGCTTGGAGATCACAGCCATAATCAAAACAGTACACAGCTGTGATACACAGGTCAGGGATTTGTATGACCTGCTCCGTCCAATCTGGTGTGAGAACCAACCGGCAGCACCTAAGCCACAAAAATGCTCTTTAATTAACTATACAGCAATATTACTGTACATTATTTATAACTTAGTCAGAGCATTGCTGTCCGGTTTTCAGCAGCCTGTTTGAAATTCTGTGATGTCACAAAGCCACGTGCATTTATTTAGCCTATGCCAGTTAAGCCCTGCCCACCCACACTGAGGTCACAATGAGTGTTTCGGCCTGGAATGCTTTTTGAATGAGGCACAATACAGAGCAGCCATCAGAACAAGGTTCATTTCTCTTAGTCAGAATTCATTTTTGGATATTATATTTTAAGATGCAGACAGTGTATGAATCTCAAAATCTATACCGACCAACCTAAACTGCGAATATGGCCTATTTGGAATTCAGTGTTTCTGTGATGTCATAAAACCCAATACATTTACACCTTCAGTTTAGCCACACCCACTCACACTGAAGTTCTTAGGAGTGTTTCAGCCTGGACTGCTGTCTTTTGAATAAGCTGAAATACAGGGCAGAGAATGAGAACAGATCGCTGTTGCCCTATTTTAATTGTGCTCTAACAGCTTACTAGTTGTTATGACCTAATGAATTAAAAACTAGTGCCTGAATAATACAGTACTGTGCAAAAGTCTTGAGCCACCTCTCATTTCTTCATATTTTGCTATTTTGCCAGACTTTCTTGGCTGTTTTTCATTTTTTATGTAGTCTTGAGGAACAGTTCTCCAGGCTTCTTGAAGGCCTTGCAAAGACTCTCATTTTTAGCCCAATCCCTGAACCTGACCAGTTTAAGAGGAATGTTTTTTAATGGTTAAGCCACACTGTGACCAACATATGAATCATTCAAGCAGAACAAAGCCATCTAAGTATGCATGAAGAGTTAGGGGGAGCTCAAAAACATTTCTAAAGGACTCTTATGAAGTAAAATGGCACCTCTGTTAAACAGAGAGCAGGTTTTGTGTGCCTGTCTTCTAGTGTAATCCGGACTATGAGCAAATAAGATCATCAGCAGCATATGTTCACATAATCCGCACTGGAGATGAAATAGTTTTTAAGTGCAGCCCCAGAACAAAAGCCAAATATCACCAAAAGCCAAACGAAACAAACAAGCTAACAAATGCCAGTGAAAAGCAACAGCCAGCAACAGCCAGCAACAGCCAGATGCGCACAGTGTACTTCCACTAGAAGGTCTTGCATTTCTACTCACTCACAGAAAAAAAAAAACACGTCCTGCTAAAACACACCAAAAAGAGAACCAACGCAGAGGAATTGCCTCTGAGTTCTGGTCAGCTAATCTGTTAGTTAGTATAGTCTGTTAGCCACTGTGGCAATATCAGTATTGTAATAGTAATGTCTTTCAATATTTTAAAGGTCTCATATCATCAGCTAAAGTATTCATTTTAAAGTATAAACATTGTTTGGAAAGTGGTCATATAAGAATGAACAATGAAATATATTTATATATAATTACATACACAAATCCCCAAAAACCATTTTAAAAAATATGAAATTGAAGGATAATGTAGAATACTGGCTTTTGAAAAACACTTTGGTGATTCAGTGGCTTTAAAGAGCAGACAAAATAATTGGACTTTTGTTGGATTGCATGAAGACCCAGAACACCCAGTAAGTCACCTGGAGCTATGACTGGTCACCCTGTCAGAAGCTCTGTGATTGGTTAGGGACTCATTTCCACATAGCAGCCCTCTGTGATACTAATATCGTGACAACGGATAATATATTGTGTAGCCTCACAACAAACTAATCAGTGGTGACCAGTCTCAGCTTCAGATGAGTTTTTGGGTTCTCTGATTAATCAAGGTCTCCATTAGCATGCCAAAAGCTGCACCAGAATCACCTTACTAGCCCTACAGTACTTGTAACTCAGTCTGTAATAAAATCATGAATTTTAAGAATTTAAAACATTACAAATTCATGGCCTCAGGCATTACATGCATGACAACTCACATTCAGTTTACACAGGCGACGAAATGGCACACACACACACATGCCTGCAGAGAGTCTTTTTTTCAAAGCAATAATACAAAACACATTTCTTCGCAGGAAGCTGCCCTTCTGGGCTGAGCCGAGTGGGAGAAAAGTGAAAAAAAAATCCAATTTCTACACAAGTATCATCAAGCCTGTAATAACATAAAATTTTTGGTTCCAGCTGAAGTTTCCTAAACGCATATATAGAATCACATTTGGTTTTCATTTTAGAAGCGGCTCGGCCTTGCCCAACCCGAGAGTTTTCTTTTTGCCTCCTTTTTTTCTTTTTTGTTTAACTCCCTCCCGAGGGGGACAAGAAAACCATTGCAGTCCAGCCTCGAACATTTCTCCTTTTTTCCAAAACTCTCTATTCAGCAGGACTTAAGGGGTCAGCTGAAATTAACGGTCACTTATGGCCCCCCCTGTGCTAAATCTGGTGGCACAAAGCAGTAGCCCTGGGACCACCCGGCACTGACCCAGCCCGGAGTGCTCAAATCCAGAGTAATCCCCCCTTGTTTTGTGGGACAGGTATCTGAGATAGTCTCTCACTCCTGGCCCACCCCCAATCACTTTTCATACTCCTTGCCCCCCCGTCCCTTCTTTCTGGACTGAAAAAATCAGATTCCCTCCTATAACCATTGGGAGACGATTAATATCAGTAATCTGTAAAGCTGTCTGACATCTTGTTTTGTGGAATTCGCAGCAGCTGATAAGGCGGAATTCTGCGTAAACACAGGATGCAGTGCACACACACTTCCCTCCACGGAGACAAAGCCCAGCAAACGCCTCGGAGGAGCTGTGCTTTCTGGGAGCTGGAACAATAAGGCTGTCCTGCCAGAGGCACAAAGGCCCACTTAAGACAAAACAACACACAAGTGCAAGCTAATTCACATCCAACACACTCCAGGTCACTCCAAGAAAGGAAAACAAAGAAAAACAATCATATACGTATATACAATACCAGTCAAAAGTTTTTGCATGCACTTTTTATTTCATAAACTGCAGATTTTTGTTCTTGTTAAACATTGGAAAGTTGTTGAGTGATCAACTACAAATTAAAATAAACAAATAAAACCAATTCCCTTCACCACAAGGAAAGAAAATGTAATTGTGCATATCTGTTCATCCTATTAACTGGCGATGCAAAGTCAAACTCTAGGCTGTCCCTTGACTTTAAGTGCACTCATCAACTGTTTCATCCCATTGGTTGGCACTTAAAAGCTCATTAAATATCTAACATTTGTCTGGTCACGCATGTTACATTTATAATTATATTAGGTGTCCAATAGGTTTGTAGGTCAGTAGTGATAAATAAAAAACATATAATTTTTTTGTCTAATAAAGGTATTCAAATGGTGAACGTAGTGCACCTTTATTTATTAGAAAGTAATATTTAGTGTATTTTCAGTAAATATAAAGTGAGTGACAAGCATATGTGGAAAATCTGTGTGTGTGCCAAAACTTTTGTCTGGTAGTGTATGTCCATGTATAGAACTGTGCACTTTAACCTGGGCCACGCTTTTCTTTCAGAGTCCACCGAAACCAGGCCAATGGCTTTAGCACATGTCAAACTTTCATTATGTTTCCTTAGACCCCTCTTAGCCATCACCAGCACAAACAGATTTCTAACTCTAATTTGTAAAAGAAACACAAACAGCACAAGCACGGCAAATCCATCAGTGACTCACCTCAGCTCTCTGAGTCCGGGGTTGGCTGGCCTCTGTCTCAATGGCATACACGTCCAGCAGGTAGAGGTCCGCGCCCTGCTCCCTGTCCAGCTCTGTGGCTGTCTGGATCACACCCGTATGGCGGCCAATAGTGAACAGCCTCCCTACTGCCTTCCCACCACTCCGGACAGACACAATGAAATACTCCACCTTGGTACCTGAGCCGCGAGGGCTGGACGCATCCAAGGAGATGACATTGGTGCCAGGTGGCTGCCCTTCTTTCAAGATGGTGATGTATTTGGGCTGAGAGAAAACTGGCCCATCCATGCCCTGGAGGATGATAGTCAGCTCAGTTTGTGAAGTCTTGCGGTCTGTGCCATGGTCAGTGGCAGAAACAGTCAAGCTGTACATGAGTTTCGAAGGGACTAGCTGAGAGGCCACACGGATGTCACCGCTGTACCGGTCCATGATGAAGGTGTCCGAGTCACCCTTGACTAGCTCATACTCAACTTCTCCATTCGCACCCTCGTCTGGGTCGAAAGCCACAACTGTAGTCAGGATCGAGCCAATAACAATGTTGGCTTCGGCCACCAGGGCATTCTGGGAGATGAAGTTGGGAACGTTGTCGTTTTGGTCTGTGACCCATATGGTTACATTCTTCAGGGCAAACCGTCGAAATTCGAAAGGAACCGCCTGATCTGTGGCTTTGACGGTCAGCTCAAACATGTTGGAGAACTCTCTGTCGATCTTGCTGTTTGTGAAGATGACCCCGGAGACTGGATCAATGCAGAAGTGGCTTCCTCTTGGCATCTGTTGAACGATGGAATACTCCAGCTGCCCATTAATGTCCGCATCCGTGTCATGAGCCGTGATTGTCATGATGGAGGTCGACAGGGGAAGGTTTTCTGGGATAGATTTGAAAATATCACCTGGGGTGAAAACAGGGGGGTTGTCATTGAAATCTCGCACATGAATAACAAGGGGTATGGAGGTGGATCTGGGCGGCCTGCCGTTGTCCTTAGCAGTGATGTTGAGTTTGTAGAGAGACTGTGTTTCATAGTCCAGCTTCCTTACAAGGAAGATGCTGCCAGTACTGTGACTAATACTGAAAGTGCCATGGTTGTTGTTAGCCATGATGCTATATGTTATATCAGCATTAGACCCTGAATCTGAGTCTGTTGCTGTGATAGATGCCACCAGCTCTCCAATTCTCATGTTCTCAAGAACATCCACTGCTATGGTGGACTTAGAGAAGGATGGGGAGTTATCATTCTCATCCAGAATGCTAACACTTAGCAGGCATGAAGAAGACAGAGGGACAGTGCCAGAGTCTTCAGCTATGATCTTCAGAGAATAAGAGGATGATGCCTCATAGTCCAACTTTCCGACCAGCGTGACCTGACCAGAACTGCTGTCAATGCTGAACTGATTCTCCTCATTGCCCTCTGAGATATGATACTGCACCAGTCCATTTCTGTTCTCGTCCATGTCTGAGGCGGAAACCCTCAGGAGCTGTGTCATGTTCTGGGCTGACTCTGAGATGGAGGCCTGGTAAATGCCCTTGGTGAACTTGGGGGCATTGTCATTAATGTCCTGGATGTAGACCTGCACTTTGGCTTGGTCTTTTAGAGGCTTGGGAAGGCCCTGGTCAGACGAGATGACTATGAAAGTGAACACAGCCGTTCCTCGCTGCCTCATCAGAGACTCCCTGTCCATCTGGAGTGTGCTAGTCAACTCTCCAGTGATGGCATTTAGCTCAAAGTTTTGCTGTGGTGTTTGAAACGAATACCTCACTTCACTGTTTGGACCAAAGTCTTTATCTTCAGCGAAAACACGTCCAACCAGCGAACCCCGTGGCTGCTCTTCCTCAAAACGGAAAACATAGTTGGTGCTATTGAACAGTGGTCGGTTGTCATTGACATCATCTAGAATGATGGTCACATTAACGCTAGCACTCAGTGGCTCCACAGCTCTGTCACAGGCCACCAGAATAAGACTGTACCTGTCCTGCACTTCTCGGTCTAGTTCCGCCTTAATGTACAACTGTCCATCAGGAAAGATCCCAAAAACATCATTAGTATTCCCGCCTGTGATATCATACACTATTTCTCCATTCAACCCAGAGTCTTTATCGGTGGCCTCCACCTTGAAGAAGCGACTATTCACAGGCTCTGACTCTAGGATGATGACCTCGTATGAAAGCTGGTCGAATGCAGGAGCATTGTCATTGACATCATACACGCTGACTGTCAAAATGAGTGTGGAGGTGCGCTGGGGGACACCGAGGTCAGAGGCAACCACCTCTACCTGATATGTACTGGTGGTCACCTCTAGGGGGCTAGAGAGTGTGATGAGGCCATGTTTTTCATGTATATGAAACAGTCCTTTGGGGTTTTGCCCTAGGCTATAAGCTATCATTCCATTAGTGCCTTCATCTGGATCGAATGCTTTAGCCTGGAAAATGTGATGACCTGTGTTCCAGTTCTCCACAGCGCTTACATGCTCCACAGCATGGAGAAAGTGTGGAGCATTGTCATTCAGATCCTTCACTGTGATGTTCACTAAAGCTTCTCCTGTAATGTCCCCACCTCTGGCTATCACCTTCAGCTGGTAAAATGCTTGCTCCTCTCTGTCTATGAGACTGGTGGCTGTTATGTGTCCTGTGGCGCTATTGACAGCAAAAAGCCCTCTCTGGTCCCCTGATGCTATCAGATAGGTGATATTAGTGTTCAGGTCAACTGTAGTGGCAGATACTGTTCCTATCACTGTGTTCAGGGCCACGTTCTCAAACATCACAAAGCTGTATTCCTTCTGGCTGAAGGTGGGGGGGTTGTCTTGAGTGTCAACCACAGTAACAGTGACAATGGCATGTGTGAGCGAGCGCAGCTCACCTCCATCTGTGGCAGAAACTTGCAGCTGGTAGGCTGTTTTCTCCTCTCTGTCCAGGAGCACCAGGGTGGTGATTTTGCCCGTGTTGCTGTTGATGTGAAATTTGAATGTGTCGCCAACGGTGATAGCATATCTGACAGTGCCGTTTCGCCCCAGGTCAGGGTCATAGGCAGAAACAGTTGTGACATATGAACCAGGGGGCTCATTTTCTTTAACATTAGCGAAATACTGAACAGGGTAGAAGACAGGCAGGTTATCATTAATGTCTTTTATTGTGACGTTGACTTTAGCAATGGAGTGTAAAGGGGGGGTGCCTGCATCAGTAGCTTTGACATATAGCAGGTAGGAACCCTGATCCTCCCTATCTACCTCAGCAGTCGTGCTTAACCTCCCAGTAACCGCATCTAGTCGGAACAGGTCCTGAACATTAGCAGATGTCTCAGTGTCAAAGGTGAAGTGCACCGTGCCATTGGCACCGAGGTCCGTGTCTGTGGCGGACAGCAGCAGCAGTTCGGTACCAGCTGGTGAGTGCTCAACCAGTGAGACGTGGTAGGTGCTCTGCGTGAACATCGGGACCTGGTCGTTTACATCAGTAATGTTCACAATTAGCTTAGTGTAGGAAATTTTGGGCTGCAGCCCCTGGTCCTTTGCACTGATGTTCAGCACGATCTCGGATGCGATTTCCCGGTCGAGTAGGGTGGCACTGGTGACCAGGCCACTGTTTTCGCTAATGGCAAACCAGCCCAAACCGTTCCCAGATACCAGTGAGTAGCGCAGGTTAGCATTCTGCCCAGAGTCACCATCAGTGGCAGAGACCCCCTTGATGTAACTGCCTTTGGGAATGTCTTCACTAATGTCTACCCTGTACACCACTTCCTGGAATATGGGTGGGTGGTCGTTAATGTCATTCACAAATATGACAAGGCTAGCGAATGAGGAGCGTGCCACAGGCCTGCCATTGTCAGACACTGACACAGTGAGATTATAGGAGGATATGCGTTCTCTATCTAGTATGCTAGCAACTTTTATTAAGCTCAGGTTAGGGACAGGGGAGGTGTGTACCTCAAAGTGGCCCTGTTCGTTCCCCCCGAGTATCGCAACGGATATATTCCCATTGGCTGCGGACGAATCTGAATCGGAAACTGTCAGCAGTGCTACCACTGTTCCTATCTGGGCATTCTCATCCACAGAGGCAAATCTGGAGGTGGTGGGAAAGTATCTAAACTTTACAACAGGATCGTTATCGTTCACATCAAGAAGTTTGACTGTGGCCTCCGTCCTGCCAGAGAGTGAGGGCACGCCATTGTCTACAGCATGTATCGTGAGAGAGTACTCCTTCTTAACTTCATAATCTAAAGCCTCTTTAATGATAACAGTGCCTGCTTTAGGGTCTATCTGGAAGGGAGTTCCTTCATCTAAAAAGTACCTGATATCTGCATTGGCGCCCTCATCCTGGTCGATGGCCGATATGTGTAGGATACTGGACCCGATGGCAGCGTCCTCGAACACGCTCGCCTGGTACTGATCCACATCGAACACCGGTGGGTTATCATTAATGTCCTGGATGGTGACGTTCACCTGCAAATAGCCGTACCTTTTGGGCTCGCCTTTGTCCTCCACCTCGACAAGCAGCTGGTAGAAAGGGGTGAGCTCCCTATCCAACCCCCCAGTGGTCACCAAGTGCAAAAAAGCACCCTCGCCACTGGGGTTCACAGTGATGTCCAGACGGAACCTCCTCTGCTCATTGCCATGCACTATCCTGTACGTGGTGTGGTCTACGCCATTGCTGCCGATGTCCGCATCTGTGGCGGTGTCCAGGATGACCTGGCGGCCACTGGTGGCATCTTCCTTGAAGGACACAACAATGGAGGCGTCGGGGAAGACAGGTGAGTTGTCGTTGATGTCCAGCACCACAATGCGCACCTCCGTTGGATACGTGGGCTGGCTGGACAGCACCACAACATTGATGACGCTACTGGGCAGCGCCTCACGATCAATCACAGACGACGTGTAGAGCACGCCGGTGCTGGCGTTGATGGCAAACAGCTGGTGCGTCTCGCTGAAGCGATACGTGAAGCCCGGCCTCGTCTCCACAGTGCCCACGTATGTGCCAACTGGTTGCTCCTCCAGCACCCGGAACTCTTGGCGCAGCTGCGTGGCCGAGGAGCACGGATAGGAGCTCCACAGTGCAAACAGGAGCAGGTGAAACCCGGCCAAAGTCCTGCGTAAAGGCGCCATGTGTGCGTGTCCCAGCCCACCTTTCTCAGACAGATCCCCGCGGCCAGATGCATCAACACCGGGACCCCCTCCGAGCGCTACAGCATTGTGCGTAAAAAACGGCGCAAAGAAGCGCAAATCCAAAGTTCTCCTTTAAGCGCGCTGCAGAACTCAGAACTTTACTTCTGCGAATGCCGAGCAACTGATGTCTCACTCCTGTGCGAGATGAAACGGTGTCTCATGCAGAAAAGAGAGAAGAAAAAAAGCCCCTTCAGAGAAAGTCTCGCAGACAGATCCCAGCGCTCAGAGTTTCCATTGTGAGGAGCGCGGGGGGGCTGTCCAACTCTCCACAGAGAATCCAAAAGCAAAAGAAAACTGAAAAAGTCCAAAGAAGTGAAGAAAAGAAATTCTTAGTGTCAAAGCAGTAGCTGGAAAAGTTCCTCCGAGCGCATCTAAGGGGAGAACCCGAACTCCTCATAAGTCCAGCGCGGCGATCAGCTCCGCTCCTGGGCATTAAGTCAGACCGAACAAAATCCAGAGTTCAGAAAACTCCGCCCCTCCCAGGCCATTGGAGCAGCGAATCTGGCCACGCCTGTCACCGCCTCCTCTTCGACCCAGCGCCGAGCTGATTGGTGGGTTTTGGATGTCAGTTAGGGCTGATAAGGAAAAACAGTTTGGCAGGTAAGCAGACTGTTATAATAATAATCATCATCATAATATAGTAATAAGGATATGAAGCAAATTGCAGGAGAACAAGATTTGAGACTGCAGTTCTATAATAAAAGGGATGTTTATTTATAAAAGGAATATTTATTTTTTTGTGTTTATTTATTTGAAGTGTATTATTACCCTTCGCTGGTGTTCTCTTATGTGTTTGCTTTTGTCGATTCGCGGTTTTAACATAAAGTCTAAATATTGACTTCCGATCTTTTTGAAAGGTGTTAAACTTCAATTTAAAATAAAAGCTTTAATAGCAGTTCAGCTTCTCTTTGTTGACCAAAGCTCGTTTCTCCAGTTCAGAACTGCCCGCTCAGTTGCCCGGTTTTTTCTTGGTAAGTACTGCCATCTAGCGGCCACTGCGATTAATTTCACCCAGTGGAAGAAGCAGAGGAGGTGAAATTGTGAACGTTATTCTTATTGTTGTAATTACGTCATCAACATTTTCCATCTCTAATGCTATGCACACCATGCTATAAAAATCACCACGCCAGTTTAAACCGCTTCCAGCTCTTCATTATGATGGAATTGACTTGTGGAAGTGGTTCAAGACACTGTATTACTAACTTGTGAGCTGTAAAAATGAACTGAACCTGCAGAAATTTCAGAGGACACAAGGGCCGCTGTTCAAAAAAGCAGGACTGATCTTAGATCACAAAAACGGATTCTAGATCCTGTTTCCGAGGTGATTTTTGCAGCTCACAGTAAATCATTCCGTGTCCTTAACCACATCCACAAGTCCACTCCACCTTAATGAATATGGACAAAATATCAGTGTTGCTATTTTACTGCTGCATATTACAATTGAATTGTTTTTCACTACATTAAAGGGTCCATTTAATTACTTTTCTGGAGTTAAAAAGGAACACACCACAGCACAGCACACACTGTGAACAGTGTAAAATTGTTCTCTGTATTTAACCCATTCACTCAGTAAAGCAGTGGGCCGCCTTGCTCAAGGATACCTCAGTGGTGCCATTAGCAGTCCTGGGATTTGAACCCACAACCCTCTCCCTAACCAAATGGTATCCATACAGTCCATATATTGAAAACAAGCTACAAAAACAGAAGGTTTTCGAATCACAATGTTTGTAGATGTCAAAAAACCAACACATTTAAATATATCTCCTTATTCTGTCTGTAGTAGTTTAGCACTGTCCAGTCTTGCACTAATTTGCCAACACCTTTAACAATAAAAAATTAGACTGAACATTTTGATTCAACAGAACACAGTAACTCTCCTGGAGCTGTGATTAGTCACCCTGTCAAAACAGTGTGCTTGGCTTTGTACATTGCAGCGTTTGCAAGACTGATATCACCGTGGCAACTAACAAAAGATACTTAGTAACAGATTAAATAAGCAGAACTCTTTGAAAGTTATGGGTTAGGACTGTACTGATACTGATATTAATACTAATACTGCTTTTCCAAATTTATACTGCTTATCGATACTATTGATCCCACTTTCCATAATTTGTTGCAGAAAATAAATATGTCACATGAAATGATGAGACAAGATTCAGCAGTTAATTTATCAGTATTGCAGAGACTGTAATGAGCGATAATGATTAGCAGATAATATACTGTGCAGTCCTACTACGGGCCCATTAAACAAGATTATTTAAACAAGACTATTGAAATGAAATTACTGCTCAGAAAGTTTCCACCCCTTATGTAGCTGCAGCGAAGGGCTTTAATGAACAGATGAGTTCAGTCAGGTGTGTCATAAGCGGATAAACACCAAGCAGGGCACTGGGCCACTCGCAGGGACTCGCATTAGTGGGATTTCCCACATCCATTGAGAGAAGTAGACAGACAGGCCTTCGGGAAGCTGATGAACATCCTGCCAGCCTCCTAACCGGGTTACTGTAAGACCTACAGCTCATGCTGTTTATTTCATACCTGCATTTCAATAAGCTCCTACATCCCGCTCTACCATTGGCTAATGGTCAGATAATAGCCCATCCTTGCACAGATACCACTCAACCCAATGACCCCCCAAGGTTCTGGTTGTGTGCAGTGGGGTCAAAATGACTCACACCTTGATCATCACCCTTAGCCAGGCAAAGCAGGACAAAGGCAGTTAAAGGAGAAAATCAAATAATGCAGGTTTGCCCCTCCCACCCCTTACCCTCACTTATCACAACACTGTGAATCAGATTGTATTTTATTACATTTTATCTTTAAGATTTGTATTTTATCATATTTCTATTACATTTTTATTGTAACCTTGTCTAATAGCAACATATGTTTTTTGCAGTATGCAAATGTATGCATTTTTAAGTAGATTTGCATATCCAAACAATACATATGACACTTTGGTACAAATATTTCAAATATATTCATAAACCCAAAATAATTATATTGGAACAAAATGAATTAATATTAATATATAATATCAATACTGAATTAATATTTTCATTATTCAAACCTTATTTTATAGCAAGTTTTTAAACAGAGGACAGTTTCTATTTGCGCCAGAGGTGGGATACAAAGCCCAAGGCCTTTTTACAGATGATCAGAGAGTTTTACATGTATTCTATATGAATTCATATTAGGTCTCTCTCATGGATCTATGATTCCTTTTTATGCATGGAGCTCCAAGGTGAAGTAGAATCTCTAGCTCCTCCACACACGGCACTGCAGCAGAGCTTCAGCCTGGAGTCAGAGATTAAATGTTTTAGCAGTTTTACTTAAGTTTAGATCCATTATGACTTAGTGCAAGGCCGTAATTATAATACAGTGGGTAGAACCCATCCAACACATCCAACCCCCACAATATTCATATATATATATACTCCTGCTGTCACGGATTCAGTTTCTCGCAATTTTTTTCTTAGAACCGAACTAATAATTGTTCGTAGAAACTCAAAATGCAAATTTCTCCCGCAGATATCCTCCACGAGGGGGCATGGCGGACGAAGCTTGGACGTCAATCGTTGCTCCTAGACAGGAGAAATCCAAGCATTGGGACCATATCAGCGAGACAGTGTTCTTCAACTGAAAAAATAAATCTAAGACCAAAACGAAATAAAAAGTAAACTAAAACTAGCAAATTACACAAAAGAACTAAAACTATTTATGCACTTGTTAAAGTAACTAAAACTATACTTAAATTTTAAAAAAACTTAAAAACTAAATAAAAAATAAAAAAATAATGAAAATTTCAAAACTACAATAACTGATTAGCACTCAGAACTTTCAGGTGTTTAAAACACCGAAGGAGGTTAAATATGAGCTTCAAATGACAGTTCGAAACTGCCTGTCTATTTAAAAGCTGCTCTTAAGTCCACGGAGAACTGAAGAATGATCCTGAAGAAGATAAACACAATCACAGCATGAACTTAACTTCTGCTCACTTTACTGAAAATCAAATAAGAGAAGAAGATACAGTTCTCGGCCCACACCAGTGTACTGCTGTACAGTCCATATAGTGTTACACCAGGACAGACATACACACACATGCACACACACACATACTGTAGAGCAGATGGATCCAGCAGCAGCTCGCTCTTATGACATAGCCATCTGCGCACCACATCACTAGATGTTTTCTTACATCTTTCTCTCTTTATGAAGGAAACTAGTTTTATTTGACATGCTTTTATTTCAATATACTGTATATATGCTTTCAATAAAAAAGTCTCTCTCTTTCTCTCTATCTATCCATATATATATATATATATATATATATAGAGAGAGAGAGAGAGAGAGAGAGAGAGAGAGAGAGAGAGAGACACTATATATATGTGTGTGTGTGTGTGTGTGTGTGTGTGTGTGTGTGTGACAGATGGTGGAATTTGACCTTTTTGATACCATCTGAAAGCTTCTTTCAAGCTCTTTTCAAATGTTTTCATTATTTTCATACCTTGTCTCTATCAAATGTTACAATTACCCAAAGTCAGCTGACCAGTTGGATTTTTTAGGATGGAATTTTGTGAAAAAACACTTTAAAGACGAGGATTCTAAGTAGAATCCGAACAGTAAAGTAGCGGAAGATAATGAAGATACTGACATGAATCACTTTACCTCTGTAAAACATTAATTAGTCAATGTACATGTTTTAAAACAAAAAAGGTCATTTTGGCACCAAGCATCTCACAACACTCATAAATTAACAGAAAGTTCAGTATGTCTTTATTTGTAAACAAATTCAATTAGTTTAACTTATCGCCAAGTTTTTACTCTTGTTAGTTATAAAGTATTTTAAGAGTAAATAACAAAAAAACACATCAATAATAATAATAATAACCTTATAGACCTAAACAAAATGTACAGTAATATGTACAGTGATTATTTTATTGTTATCAGGCATTTACTATTATACATTATAAGTTTTTAATTAAGATACATACCTGACATGCACATCAAGTAAAAACACATACAATATATTAAACATGTTATGTCTTATTTATGTACTACACATTATAAATAATGTATATTTATACTATACAATTAATTTATATTGATTGAACCACTATTTTATATCCTTTTTAAAAAATTTACTTTTGGCATGGCGTACTTGAAATGACAGAAAATATAACAAAATATAACTATCTACAGCAGATTATAGGCATTCGGTATACCCTCATTTTAAAAAAATCTGCGTTGTGCATTAAGTATATTCTGTTCTTTTTCTTTTTTTAGAACAGCATGTCATCTGGGATAGATGTATTCCACATGACAGTTTTGCCAATATGGCAATATCCGGCTCCTCTCGTCATTTC
>JBBJLS010000028.1:3881514-3894431 GCA_037577275.1 Bryconaethiops microstoma | reverse complement strand
GTTTACTTGGGTTATCTTTGTCTAGTATTCAGATTTGTTTGATAATCTGAAACATTTAAGTGTGACAAACATGCAAAAAATCAGGAAGGGAGCAAACACTTTTTCACAGCACTGTACATATACACTACCCTGCCAAAAAAGGTCACATGCTCTAATATTTAGTTGGACTGCCTTTAGCTTTGATTACAGCACGAAATGTCACATTTATTTCCGTCCAGAGTTTCATTAATTTGTTGCCAAGATCTTGTAGTGATGATGGAAGAGTTGGACAGCTGTGCAAAGTCTTCGCCAGCAAATCCCAAAGATTCTCACTGGGGTTCAGGTCTGGACTCTGTGGGGCCAAGAGGGAAGCGGGAAAGACAGAGACGGGGGGGTTGATACTTGGAGGACAGAGGGAGGGGACAGAGAGAGAAAAGGAAGATGGAGAGGACAAAGAGGGAGGGGGGAGAAGGGAGATTGTGAAGGGGGGTGGGGGGCAGAAAGAGAAATGTCCTGACAGGTACGGTGAGTAGTGGCTGTTTCGTGTCTGACACCAGTGGGCTTTGAGCAGGTGAATCAGAGGTTGTTTTTGCTGACAGGTTCGATCCACCTGTCTCAGTGAGGCTCTTCTGAGGTAAAGACGTGGTTAGTCAGCTGTCCCCTGAGGTGCCCTAGTAGTACACTGGAGTAATTCATTTGACAAGTGGGATGTTACAGTAAAGCCTTATTTAGGGCTCTTCCACAGTTATCATTAGGAGGCTGTTCTAAGGTTTTCTGTGAGAAGTTCAGGAGATGTTCTTAATGATACACTTGCGTTGAAGTGGGGTCATGAGTATTTTTCAAAGTAAGCTAGAAGTAAGTTAGAAGTTGTTGGGGACATTGATACATCCACTATTTAAGTGTAGCGAGTGGTGATTGGCTGGGCGTTTGACTTCAGCGCTTGTACTCCAGGCTGTTCCTCCGTGAAGCAGTACAGCACGATGGATGACTCAAATGGAAGCTGTAGGTTAACATCCCTTGTTTATAGCAGTCCAATCAGGCTGATCTCTGTCACTCATTCTAACGAGCTTTTCTCTGAGAATGTTTTTTTTTATTGTTGATGTTGCTGTTTTTCTAAATCTTTTGTTTTTGTTTTCTTCATCTCCTTTTTCCTCTGGGTGAATAAATTTGCAGCTCACAAATGCAGTTTCAAGTTGTTTATCTCAGAGGTATTTGTTCTGTGGGGATTTTTTCTGATGGCGCAAGATAAACAGGGACATATTACAGTGCAGTCAGAGATGGAGCTCTGCTCACAGGAGCAGCTCTGGAAGACGACACGTTGTTTGATTTACATTCAAAAAAAGTTACTGCCTCATATTTACTAGAAGGACACTTATTTGTAAACCTGTGTTAAACTCCATGAACCCCATGAATCATGGCAGACTTTCAAACCAAACATCCAAACGAACCTACTCAAAGATTCAGGGAATGGTTACAAACAAGCCTGCCAGCAAAACTAGAGTTCTGGGTCATCTGTCCCCCATCACCACCTCCTTTACCCCTTCAAGGCCTCTTCCTCTTTAAGCCTGTCTTTTTCCTGGAGACACACACATGCGTGCACACACAGACACATTCTCTCTCATGGATGGTGTAATGTGCAGTCGGGTTGAGGTGGAGGGCTAGGTCAGTCAGGCTGGAAATGAATACGATCCTGTGGGATAAGTCATGGAAAATACCCTCCTAATGGCAAAAACAACTGCTAGCAGGATGGACTGCACTGGCAACACAGAGCCTGCATCTGCAGGCACACCTAAAGTGGCCTGTTCTGCAGAAGATATGGGCTTTATGAGCAGTTTAAAGACAAGAGTAGCTGTGATTTCAATGGTGAAGGCTGCTGTAGACATCCATGATTTAGCTATATTATCCTTTACCACTGAAATTTTAATAATTTGCCCAATTTTTTAGTCAAAATAATTTACCAAAGATACAGAAGGAGATACAGAAAAATGGGAAAGACATGTCCCAAGGTCCTAACTTAGAGGCCTCCTCCCAATCAAAATAAAGAACAATATCTCTATAAAAGAGATATTGTTCTAGCAGAATGAATGCCCTGACAAGAGATTACCAGTTTCTTTTGTAGCAAAGGCTTGCTTGAGAACATGTAATGGATAACTTTCGCACAAACCTGTTGTATCAAGTGGTAACAAAACCTGCCTACTCAGGACTAAATCACCGGTTAACACATTTAAGTAATTTGCCTGGAAAATGTAGGCTATTAGACTTCGGTTTCTCAACAGCTGAGGACAAAAAGGGCTTGAAGTATGTTTTTTTCTGTGATTTTATTTGCAGTCATAAAATATAAAAGTCTCGATCAATAAAACAAGTGCAAGTGTGGAAAAATCACATCCAAGCAGATAAGTAAAATGACTCACCATTGCAGTACTTGTTAATACACTACAGGCAAAAATGACCAAGATATTGTGAAAGTAGCACTCATCAATAAACCTAGGTTACCTCACAGTCAGACCTTCTATCGGTCAACGCTGTGACCTCTTCCATAGTTTGAACCCTGGTTCCTACTATGTTTCCTGTCATAGAACTTACTTCACATAATTTGGTCTTAATTGTCACTGACCACCCCAATGACTCAAAAATGTGTCAAATCAAGAGCAGAGCGCAGAAAATATTTTGTTACATAACGCTAAAACTAAAGTGAGATCATATAGAGGAGAAAAAAACTAGTAAACAAATTTTTGAACCTCAAGGTGTAAGATTGTATGTGTTCTCAATTTATTACATTTGCAAGTCATCATTTTCAGCTAAACAGTCCCCCATCAGTAAAGCTAGTGTAAGTCCATGGGAACAGTAAATAAAACACACACACACACACGTACAGTCATTAGATTGTACGTACACGGTAGAGTAGACGCTGGCCCAACGGCTGCAGCTGCTCTCCAATATATCTGTTTTATCTCCATCTTTTTTAACAATTTCTACTGCTATTGTTTTACTGCTCCTGAAAAACAAACTGCAGCTCATTTTAAATAAATAGACAGGTTGGATTTTCTGTGGACATACCTGCTTGCTGGATTTTTTTCCCCCTTCTTCATTTGGCTCCTCATCAGCAACAATGCTCCTTAATATCACGTTTAGCTGGATTATTATTGCCTGCATTATTTTTTCTCCAATACTTAACTCTGCTACATCCTTACTCCAGTACACGGCAGCTGAACTCTTCCAGCTACACTTTCACGCCACCAAGCCACCACCAGAACTGTACCGGCATCTGGACATCATCTGCCATGTCTGTTGTAGGTACGGCCATCGCAGGTCCCATCGGAACTTTCACTTCGGCGACGCGAACCCAGTATGCTCCTTCTGGTCGTCCAGCCAATGACGCTCGAGGAAATCTGGCCTGCGGGCTGCTGATCATAGCGCGTTAGCTAAACTAGCTAGGTCAGCTGATGATAAATCCGGAGTAATTACCATCGCCTTTGGACTTTTCAACATCCGGTCACTTATGAACAAGGGTCCTTTAGTTTGTGATCTTTCGGACGATCATAAGTTTGACTTTATGTGCTTGTTGCAAACCTGGCAGCAGCCTAATGAACATTTACACAGAAGGCTTTGTTTCCACCTGCCAGCCGCGATCTTCCCATAGAGGGGGTGGCCTCGCGATTATCTACAAGGAAAAGTGGAAGGTGCCTATCTACACCTCCTTTGAGTCTGTTGCTCTACAAATCAATGAGCGCATTCCTACCATTCTAGTGGTTTACAGACCACCCAAATATAAGGACTTTTTTAGATGAATTTTTAACCTCTCTCTGTGCTATATCATCAAATATCATATTGGTGGGTGATTTCAACATGCATATGGACAACTTTAAGAACCCTATTGTTATGGATTTTGCATCATGTAATGGCAGTTTTGGCTTGGAAAATCCAAGACAAAACTGGAAATATTCTCGATCTCATTTGTTGTACTGATGTAACCCCCCTCAGCTGCACTGCATCTGATTTGCCCATATCGGCCCATGAGCTTATATCCTTTAATGTTAATCTAACACTATCCAAATCCAAGAAATATTGCTCTATTTCTTTTCATAATATCATGAATATTCACTTGTCTACTTCTTTGCAGTGAAATCAATAACATTTAAAGATGAACTAATCACAACCGATGAGCTGGTTTTCTGTTACAATAATGGGCTACATAGTTTGCTGGACAATCTTCGTCCTCTAAAATCTAGGTTTTTAGAGGAGCAAGATTTCTTTTACTCGTTCTGCTCCCTGGTACACCCCTGAGCTGCATCTTCTTAAATCTGAAGGCCAGAGGCTGGAACGTCTGGCTGCTAAAACTGGACTTGCTAAATGTAAAGTAATCTATCATGATCACTTACTTCCTTATAAGGGTGCTCTTTTAGGTTAAGTGAGAACAGTTTAGGTTAAGTGAGGAGAACACTAGAGCTTGGTTTATTGTTTTTGCCCTTGCACCTCACCTTTATTCCACTGCTCAATGTAATATTTTTAGGAACTTTTTTAATGCAAAAATTTACAATGTCCATCAACAGCTGACATCATCAGTGGTTACACAATAACAGTACCTTTAACCTAGCACCTGGTAAGCTCTGTTTAAATTCCTTGTCATTCTTTACATTTCCGACTGTCATTGAAATCTCTAATCTTATCAAATAATCTCAATCATCCACTTCCCACATAGACCCACTTCCTACTACTCTGGTAAAGGCCTGCCTGCCCTCTATTACTCCATTAATAGCAGATATTGTACATTCATCACTTACATCTGGTTCAGTTCCTACATCCTTAAAAATGGCAGCTATAACTCCTATTTTTAAAAAACCAGCTGCTGACCCAAATAATCTTAATTTAAGACCCATTACAAATCTGCCATTTTTATCTAAAATACTTGAAAAACAGTTGCAACACTTGTATGTGCATATCTCACTGAACAGTTTCCATCATCTATTTGAACAGTTTGTCTGGTTTAATGGCCACGGACTCTGGGCTGTTGACTGTTGACTGGTCTTGTTTGACCGGAGTGCTGAATTTGACAGTCTCCCATAGCATTCTGTTAGAGCGATTAACTTCAGTTGGAATTAGTCACATCACTTATACTTGGTTTTCCTAATATCTCTCTGTCCGTATACAGTTTGTCCAACTAAAGAACTAAAAAAAATCTCAGTCAACCATAGTCACCAGTGGAGTTCCCAAGGCTATGTTTCCCCAAGGCTCTTTTATTTCTTATTTATCTCCTTCCACTTGGCAGTATCTTCAGAAGATTTGGGATTCAGTTTCATTTCTATGCAGATGACACCCAGCTATACTTATCCACCAAGCCAAATTCTGTTCTCCCTCCCATCATCCTCTCTAATTGTTTTTCTGAAATAAATACTTGGTTCTCTGTTAATTTTCTTAAACTTAATAATGATAGAACTGAGATTCTTCTTGTTGAAACTAAAGCTATACTCAACAAAATTCCCTGACAATTGATGGGTCCACAGTCACCTCTTCTCCTTAGGTTAAGGGCTTGGGTGTCATCCTTGACCTCACATTATCTTTTAAAGCCCACAATAACAATATTACCAGGTCTGCATATTTTATATAACAGTACTACCATTTTCGCACATGTTCTAGTAACATCACGCATTGATTATTGTAATTCCCTCACAAGCTTTTGTACAGGCTTCAGTTGGTCCAGGACTCTGCCCCTTGTATTATTACCATAGCCTCCGCCATAGAACACATTACCCCTGTTCTCTGTGAACTTCACTGGCTCCCTGTTAAATACAGCATTGATTTCAAAATTTTGCTATTAACATTTAAAGTACTTCACAACCTGGCACTTTCATATCCGTCTGATCTGTTGCATGTTTATACACCCCTTTGTACTGTTTATACACCCAGGTCTTCCTCTTTTAATCTGCTCACCATGCCCTCTGCTCGCTTCTCCACCATGTGGTTTAGGTCTGTTAGCCTTGTTGCTCCTCGTCTTTGGAACTCCCTGCGTCTGGATATCTTCAGCATTGATTCACTTCCCACCTTCAAATCCAGACTCAAAACTCATCTTTTAAACTTGCTTATTCCCTGGATTATGTTTTTTGACCGTATCACTTACAGTTTTGCACTTTCATGATTACTCATTAATTTTATTTATTTATTATTTATTCTTGTTTTTGGTTTGCTTTTAAATTTAAGGTTTTCTTGAGTGCCTTGAAAGACACCCTTAATTTAAATGTATTATTATTATTATTATTATTATTATTAAAATCTATGCATAAATGCCTCCACTGTCCCCGGGCCACCAGTCGTGGTGAGATGTGTATCCACTAGAGAATGCTTTTCTCTATTTGCCATGCCTAAGATAAAAGTGTGGAATTGGTACTTATCTAAAGACAGCTGCCTTAACATGGAGATTTTGTTGGCCCAAATACCTATTAACTGTCAGCGTGTATAGAGATTTGCTGCCAGTTATTCTGAGTGCATTGCAGCTGCAAGAAACGTATGATTTCTGGTTCAGTTTCAGAAATTGTTACGGCTCTTTCGCTGTTTTATATATTTTATATAAGACAGAGAGGCTTTCCATCCATTCATGCTACAGAAATAGTTCTTTCATCCTCTAAGGGTAAACTGGAACATTGTTTTCTATATTGTGCATGACGATGTTGTCTGCCCTAAAACGTCCAGTAATACAGGGCAGGCTTACGTTTGAATGTATGTCTCCTCTGCTACTCGCGTTTGTGCTGGTCTTAAGAGTACACATCTGAGAGCAGTTACAAGGCAGTTTGTCACAGGTGAAATCTGAGGCATTGTTGGGTATGTGTAAGTTTGTATGTGATGATCTCCATGAAATATGGGTCACTTTAAATGAATTAAGTTACTGAATGTACAGCTTAATTGGACATGTATCCTTATAATGTTTCCAAACATGTCTTGATCTCTACTGCTCTGGTAAAATAGGTTTAATTTAGTTAAAAGAATTCCACTGTTTAATGGTATTTCCATCCGTTCTCATCCAGGTTTGTTGATTGTGTAATCATAAGTTTACGTGAATTACCCTAATTGCTTTTTTTTTACCTTTCTCATCCTTTACAGGTTTCCGCAAGATTAGTCTGGATGACCTGCGCAAGGCTTACATTGTTAAAGATGTGCAGCAGTACATCCTCCACCGACTAGACCAGGAAGAGGCACTGCGGCAGCACCTCACCAAGGAGACTGCAGAAATGCTTAACCAACTTCACATCAAGAGTAGTGGCTGCTTCTTGTACCTGGAGCGTGTCCTTGATGGTGTGGTTGAGAATTTCATTATGCTTCGCGAGATCCGTGACATCCCTGGTACGCTGAATGGACTCTACCTGTGGCTCTGCCAAAGACTATTTGTCAGGAAGCAATTTGCCAAAGTGCAGCCCGTCCTGAATGTAATTCTGGCTGCCTGCAGGCCTCTGACAGTGAAGGAGCTGTACCACGCTGTCTGGACTAAAAACATGACTTTGACCATGGAAGAGTTCCAGAAAAAGATGGACATCCTATCAAAGTTACTTGTGGATGGACTTGGCGGTACTAAGATGCTCTTTCACTACAGCTTTGCTGAATGGCTTCTGGATGTTAAGCACTGCACTCAGAAATACCTGTGCAACGCTGCTGAAGGCCATCGGATGATGGCCATGAGCTATACTTGTAGAGCCAAGCAGCTCAAACCTCTGGAGGTGCAGGAGTTTGCCCTTCATTTGATCAATTCCAATCTCCAGATAGAACCTTTTAACTTGGCCCTGTGGATGGTGTGGAACGGCACACCTGCAAAAGATTCCCTTTCCACATCCATCCCCAAAGAGCAGGAGGTCTTGCAGCTGCTGGTCAAAGCTGGAGCTCACATCAGCAATGAGGATGACCGTGCTTCATGCATCGTGCAGCAGGCACTGGAACGAGAGGATTCCATTCGCACTCTGCTTGACAACGGAGCCTCTGTCAACCAAAGTGACTCTAGTGGGAGAACCCTGCTGGCTAATGCTGCATACAGTGGCAACCTAGATGTGGTGAATCTGCTTATCTCCAGAGGAGCCAACATGGAGCTTGAAGATAACCACGGGCAGACACCCCTCACGCTTGCTGCCAGGCAAGGCCACACCAAGGTCGTTAACTGCCTCATAGGATGTGATGCCAACATCAACCACACAGATCATGATGGATGGACTGCCTTAAGGTCTGCAGCTTGGGGTGGTCACTCTGAGGTGGTCTCAGCACTCCTTTATGCAGGTGCCAAGGTTGACTGTGCAGATGCAGACAGCAGAACAGCCCTCAGGGCTGCTGCATGGGGAGGCCATGAAGATATTGTCCTTAACCTCCTCCAACATGGGGCAGAGGTCAACAAGGCAGACAACGAAGGAAGGACTGCACTCATCGCTGCAGCCTACATGGGACACAGGGAAATTGTTGAGCACTTGCTGGACCATGGTGCTGAGGTAAACCATGAGGATGTGGATGGACGGACAGCACTTTCCGTTGCTGCTCTTTGTGTGCCTGCAAGCAAAGGTCACGCTTCAGTAGTCAGCCTCCTCATCGACCGTAGAGCAGAAGTGGACCATTGCGATAAAGACTGCATGACTCCTCTTCTGGTCGCTGCCTACGAAGGACACGTGGATGTGGTGGACTTGCTTCTAGAAGGCGGGGCAGATGTTGACCACACAGACAACAATGGGAGAACTCCCCTGCTTGCTGCAGCATCTATGGGGCATGCTTCTGTGGTAAATACGTTGCTTTTCTGGGGTGCAGCTGTGGATAGTATTGATAGTGAAGGAAGGACAGTGCTTAGCATTGCATCTGCTCAAGGAAATGTGGAAGTGGTCAGAACTCTGCTGGACAGGGGTCTGGACGAGAACCACAGAGATGATGCAGGCTGGACACCCTTACACATGGCCTCATTTGAGGGACACAGACAGGTGTGTGAGGCCCTAGTTGAACAAGGCGCTCGATGCTCAGAGGTGGATAATGATGGACGAATACCCTTAATCCTGGCTGCTCAGGAGGGTCATTATGATTGTGTACACATCCTTCTTGAAAATAAGTCTTGCATTGACCAGAGAGGATATGATGGGAGAAATTCTCTAAGGGTGGCAGCCCTGGAGGGGCACAGAGATATGGTTGAACTTTTGCTGAGCCATGGTGCTGATATAGACTTCAAAGACGCAGATGGACGGCCAACTTTGTACATACTGGCACTTGAGAATCACCTAGCCATTGCAGAGTATTTCTTGGAGAATGGAGCAAACGTGGAGGCAAGTGATACGGAGGGCAGAACAGCACTCCATGTCTCATGTTGGCAGGGCCATGTAGAAATGGTGAGGTTGCTGATCAGCTACCACGCAAATGTCAACTCTTGTGACAATGAAAAACGATCTGCACTTCAATCTGCCGCGTGGCAAGGTCATTCAAAAGTTGTCCAGTTCTTGATCGACAATGGCACCCACGTTGACCACACATGTAACCAAGGTGCCACTGCACTTGGCATTGCTGCTCAGGAGGGACACATTGACGTAGTCCGGATCCTGCTAGAGCATGGTGCAGATCCCAACCATGCAGACCAGTTTGGCCGCACGGCCATGAGAGTAGCAGCGAAAGGAGGACACTCAATGATCATCAAACTCTTAGAGAAATATGGTGCCACAAGTCTCAACGGCTGCAATCCCTCACCTATACACACCATGGAGCAGAAAACCCCAATGTCAGTCACAGGAAAGATGCAGTCACTGACTATTAAATCCAGTAGTTCCAGCAGCACAGGCACCGGGGACATTCAGTCAGCAGGTCGAGGTTTATCAAATGGACCAGTTCATGCTTTCAGCTCTCCTTCTGAGTCTCCAGACTCCACCATGGACAGACAGAAGTCTTCTCTGTCCAACAACTCCCTCAAAAGCTCGAAGAATTCTTCACTGAGGACCACTTCATCCACTTCAACAGCCCAGACAATGCCGATAGACAGTTTCCATGGGCTCAGCTTCATAGAACAGATTCAACAACACTCTCTGCCTCGTAGTCGCAGCAGACAGTCTATAGTCTCCCCTTCTTCCACAACAAAATCCATTGGCCCGCAGCCTGGATCTCCTACTAGTGAATTTGACTGGAGCCAGGTGAAACCAGGGCTCAAGTCCTCTAAAGGGGGAAAGAATGGGAACGGGACGAAAAATTGCTCAAAAAAGGAAGGGTCTGGAGACAAGAAAAAATCAAAGAACAACAGTGCTCTTCCACAAGGTAAGGTTTTGGAATATGAGATGACTCAGTTTGACAAAAAGATTGCTCTCAACAAATCAGTGTCCAACATCGCAGTGAGAGATCCCCACTGTAAAATTGTGTTGGCGGGCTCGAACCCTCTGGATTCTGGGCAGTCTCAGGAGCCATTCTACATCCAGCAGCAGAGTTGTGCTGAGAAGAAGAGGAATGGGATTATGACCAACCCTAACTACCACCTGCAGGGAAATCAAGTGTTTTTAGGGAAAGTCTCAGTCCCCAGAACTGTGCACAGCAGGGGACATCAGGAAGTTTTTGATAATTATTCAGTCGAGGAGACAGAATTAAGCCTTAAACAAGCTCTGAAACTGCAAATTGAAGGGTCAGACCCTGGATTTAACTACAAAAAAGAGACACCGTTATAACTGGTAAGTAGTTGAAGTGCACTCGACATATACCCTGTTTTATTTACTACCATTTCCTTGAATGTCGGCCTGCGGCTCGTTCTGCAGTCACCTTTCTGATTTGTGTCCATGCTGTGGTTCAGATTACAGTGCAAGTCTAAAATATGTGTAGCTCTTTACATAAGAGCTGTAATTTTGCTCTTTAGGTTTGGTGTTATGACATCAACTGGCTCTGAGCCATGGTACACGTTACATTTATGGGGGAAGTCAGTCTTTTGTTTCACAAATGCTCTATAGCCGCTGTCATTAAAGTGGCCGAGTTCTGCATATAATTTTTTTTTAATGTAGACGTTGTGCCAGGAAAACATTTTCCAACCTAATCCTGACCGTAAAACATTTTTGCTGGTGTTTCAGGCGTCTTGAGACGAATCTATCATCCTGATGTTCTGGAGAATGTGCCAAAGCAACTCTTTTCATCCCACAAAGAGATCTGGGGGTTGTATGTATGAAATTTCTCCCGTAGTCCTCGTTCTAGGCTCAGATTTTAGCCCCTTGACACAGCTGAACACAGTTCACTATAGCATTAATACAGATGCTCACAGATCAGCACACACACATATACACACACATTCTGAACACTATACATACCTCCCAGATGCCATTGCCCCACCACCCCGAATGGAACACCTCAGAGGAAACAAAAGGACAGAGGAAAAAAAGCGCGAAAACCCATGAATGTTGTTCAGCTGCAAGGCTAATATGAACTGATCTATGTGCCTACCGATGTTACAGCCTACTCATATCCATGCACACCTTTATTTTAATTTAATGTATTGATATTTAATATGCAGTGTATGCACTTTGTTTTAAAAAAATCCAAATCACTTACGTTCTTTATTTCTGGTGCTTATTTTTATTTGTCAAAGTCAGTCATGCATTTAGTGTTTCATCAATGTTATTTTTTCTGCCTGTATAAACATTATCAAGAAAGGAAAGCAGTGTGTACCAGCCAAGTTGTGTTTTTTTTTAATCATTATTTTTCCATGAATAATCTTTTCTGGGGCAAAAATGTGATAGTCATCGCTCTCCTTTCTTGTAAATGTGGTTGGATTCACATAAAGGACCCAAATGGTGCATCAAACTTCAGAGGATGGAATACCAACCGTACCCGTGATGTGTCAACAGCCAGCTGTAATTATTTGTGGGGAAAAAAGCCACTGTTGGTTCTGTTTTGGTGCTGCATGCAGATTTTGCCTAATTATTGGTTCACCTGAGTTGCCTACTTTAACTCCATATCATTTGTATCATTGGTGCCCTGAGGGACGGGGCTACTTTGACCCCTACCTCACTTTTTATTTAGTCCCTGTGGGACCTTTATTTGTTTTTTTAATTCCCTTTACTGATGTGTTAGATTATTTGGATACATATTTAAGGAACTAATTCCGTATCATTAGCAGTCCGGTGCTAAATGCAATTAAAGTTCTCAATAATCACACTCTTTAAGTTCTGAGATAATGCAGATCTGTACATTGAGTTTTTTAATTTAAAATTTTTAGGACACATTTTAAGGTTAATTTCTGACTGAATTGTATTTTCAGGCTAAAAGGACATTTTCAGTCCAAGATGACGCCTGATCCGTCCCTAAAACTAGCCCCGTGTGTGTATATGTATATGTATACAGTCAAGCCCCGAATTATTCATACCCCTGGCAAATTTTGACTTCAAGTTACTTTTAATCAACCAGCAAGTTTCTTCTTCATTGGAAATGACACAGGCGTTTCCCTGAAGAAGATAAGACGATGTACAAGAGGCATCTTTGTGGAAAAAAATATTTCTCCGCTTTTATTTACATTTGAACAAAAAGTGACATGTTCAAAATTATTCATACTTTTTGCAAACTGTCACAGTCTATGACAAAATCCAAAGTTCTATACCATTCCAAGTAGTCCAAGCTGTTCTAAAGCATTTCCCTGATTCATTGGGAACAGCTGTTTTAATCAACTCAACTGAATAAAGAAGACTTTTGGTATTCTGTGTTATGGTCAGACGACACAAAAATTGAATTGTGTGGCCATAAAGATGTATCCGTCATTTGGTATAAAAAAGGAGAAGCCCTAAGAACACCATCTGTCAAACATGGTGGAGGGAACCTAAAGCTCGTCAGTCAGCAATTATAGGAAGCATTTGATTGCTGTAATAGCCAATAATGGCTTTTCTATTGATTGTAGAGAAGGGTATTAATAATTTTGGACATGCCACTTTTTGTTCAAATGTAAATAAAAGCTGAGAAATATTTTTTTCCACAATGACGCCTCT
>JBBJLS010000028.1:3852632-3865673 GCA_037577275.1 Bryconaethiops microstoma | reverse complement strand
GAGAGAGAGAGAGAGAGAGAGAGAGAGAGAGAGAAAGAGAGAGAGAGAGAGAGAGAGAGAGAGAGAGAGAGAGACAGAGAGAGAGAGAGAGAGAGAGAGAGAGAGTCATCGGTGAGCTATGAATGGGTCTAACATTCCCTTGCTTTGTATGCCAAGCAGCAAATGTTCCAGCTCCACACCATGCAAACAGCCACACACCTCAAACAACCAAGTTTCTCAGACCTTCAGCAAGTCTACAGCTGAACTCTGTGCCTCACAAACCCTCACCTTGTGCCACATTGTTAGAAACACCTTCCACGCGCTTCCACAAAGCTGCCAATTTATTAAAAATACCTACCGTGTACTTCCACAAAGCCGCCGCTTTATTAGAATCACTTACCACTTTACTTTACTGGAAACAGCTACCTTGTGGTTCCATTGGTCACTTTGTTAGGAAAAGGAGAGAGAGAGAGAGAGAGAGAGAGTTAGTGAGTGAAACAGTGAGTGAATGAAAGAGAATGATTGCTATGTCCATGTCACCACTCACACAGTTCAATATTCGAGTCTTTGTTATGTAACAAGACTCTAAATGAGGAAAGTTCACAGAGGTCAAAGGTCAGTGATAAGACTTTGCAAAGGAGAAAGGTATTGGAATTCTTCTTAATGCACTTATTATTAAGGCCAATTTCATGGATAAAAGGATTGTTTCTTAATTTTTGATGTATTGTAAACATTGCTGTCATTTAAAACAAACAGGCTACCTGCAAAAATGACCCATTTTGAATTCAAACACCCAAAACTATACTATCCTCTTCACTGCAGTTTAGTTTAGTTCACCCAGCTGTACTGAAGACGAGGAGCGTTACAGTGCTGTAAGTGAGGCACGATACAGCCAATCGGAACAGAGGTCATTTACATACCAAAACCCTTCTAGGAAGAGGGAAAAGACTCACTTCACTTTTAATGGCAGCTTTTGGAAAAGTCTGTTTTTGCAAGTCATTTTGGACCATTTCTGTTAGTCTGTTCATCATTAATTTGACACACAGTGTAAAAGGCAGTTGGGATTATGAAAAAAGCAAAGTTTTTTTCCGACAATTATATAAAGAGTGACTATTATAAGCAATTACATAAACAGAAAATGACTATTTTTGGTACAGAAGCATAAACAATGTCATAAGGGCACTAAAAAGGTTAAGAAAATAAAAACGTAAAATAAGGCTCTTAAAAAAAAATGAAAAAGCTAGGTCTCCTATACTGTATGTCAATATGAAATTAAATACTTACTATACATGAAAAATACTCCACAGATAATCATTCGGCTCCTTTAATTTTCTTGCCTTGTCTAAAAAAGACAAAAAAGAAAGGCTGTATATATAAATATAGAGGGCTTTAGTTAAAGGTTAATAATCTTCCCAATCAATTTTTCTGACCTTTATTATTAATATTATTATTACAGATTATGTTTCCATAACACTAATCAGAGGATTCTTGTTCCATAGGTGAAGCAACACCATATGGTGGAAAAACTGTTTCCAACTTGACCTCTTCGAAAACTGAGGAGCTTGCCAAAACCACACACAGTCCCTGGCGAATATGCACGTGTTCGCCTCTCCAGTTCATTTTCAAGAGAAACAAGGATGGGTTGAAGTGACAAAACTCAAATTCTTTCCTGAGCAGAGAGAAAGTGTGTGTGCTGTGGAGAGACAGGTTATAAGAGGGAGCTTGTGTGTGTGTGGCTTCCTATATGACTCACCCTGTTTCCATGCATGTTGGTACTCGCAAGAGTCAGAATGTGTGTGTGTGTGTGTGTGTGTGTGTGTGTAAGGTCAGAGCTGTAAATAGCACCTTGAGGAAATGGAGTCAAGTTCTTTTTCCGCTCGAAGAAAAGTGTGTGGGCGTGAGACAAAAAGAATGACAGAAAAGGAAAAAAACTGAATTTTTTCCCAGCTGGGTTAATTCAAGAATTCGTACAAGCCATGTCACTGTAACGTGTGAGCTTGTCTGTCCTTCACTCTACATCCACATATATCAGTGGCTACAACTGGGCCCATTACAATTACTTGATTAATCGATTTGTAGGAAAAAAACAACATTGAAATTTGTCAAACTCTTGTTTCTTTACAGTGGCAGTAAATGGAACCAGGCGTCTCTAACACAAACAAATACAGCCATTTTATTCACTATCAACCAGTAAAGCACCACATGTCTCAAGTGTTTATATGGATGTTGATGATGGTAAAATTGTGGAAAATCTGGCAAAAACATCTTCCCAAAAACTTTGGGAACTATTTTGTCTTTACAGTAGATCATAAAAACTATTTAAGTTGTAATTTATGTTGTAAAAACATTTAAGTTGTCAATTCTGCTGGTCAGTCAGGTCCACTTTTATTTTTGGCCAATTTAATTAATCTGATTAACATTAGGTTGTGGTATGATGAGTTTAGCCCTGTGTGTGTGTGTGTGTGTGTGTGTGTGTGTTCAATTGCCTTGTGAAAGCCAAATGGCCCTTCAAGGTGACAGGAAATGGAGCAAGAATCCACACAAAAGGCTTTTACTGTGACAAAAGGTGCATTCCTGCAGGGAGAGAAAACACACACATCCACACACACACACACACACACACACACACACACACAGCTCCATTTGTAAACTACAAATTCCTAACAATAATCAGAAAAGGAACTACAGCTAAAGCAACTACAATCTGCAGCACAAAAGTGGCTGTAAAACACTGATCCTGCGACACTCTAAAACCATCCCTTAAAACTTAAAAGAAAAAAAGAAAAGCACCAAGCCCCGAAACAGACTGGCGTTCAGGTGACTTGTGCTGCTTTGAAAAAAGTTGCGAATGCAGTTCCTTGATGAATAGTTTGGCCAAAATATATAGTTGATTTGCTTAAGCACATTTGGTGTTTCCTTACTTAGTCTTTCTACTGGAGCTATGAGGCTAGTGTAGCTAACCAAAAAACTAATTAACCCATTAATTTAGTATGCCGCTAACCTTGATTAAGTCATCTCATAGTTACTCACATCAACAATAATTGTGTTAAAAACAGTAGTTTTGTTTTTTTGGGCTTGTGGTTTGCACGTGTGCTTCTTTTACCTGCTAGCAACATTAGCCTTGTAGCTCCATCACTAAAAACGACTTAGATAGCTGGCTATACATACAAAAGCTTCTGCAATTCCTTCATATTGTCTTTTATAAGCAATTTACTCTCAGTATAGTCGAGCAGCTTAAGCACATTTTAATGTTTGCCCCTCTAGTTTAAGCATGAGGCTAATACAGTTAACTAGCAACAAAAAGCATATTCCTCATGAACTACCCTTCTGCTAGCTGCGGGTTGTTATCTCACACTTGCTTATGTTGTTATTGATAAAAAAAAGAGAGAAAAATAGAAGTTCCGGTGTGTTTTGTAGGCCCATGGTTTGCACAAGTCGTTCTGTTTCCTGTTAGCCAAATCAGCCTTGCTGCTCCAGTAGTAAAACTAAGGAACATGCTAAACATGTCTTAGCTAGCTTGCTATTTGCATAAATGTGACTGCAATTCCTTTATTAACTTTTTATGAATAGTTTGTCCAAAAAATACCTTAATACCAATATAGTTGATTAGCTTAAGCAAATTTGATGTCTGCAGGTTGCTTCTTTAACTGCAGCTACGAGCCTAATGCAGCTAAACTGCATTACACATTTGGATCACGTAATCTCAGACCATCTGAGGCTTGTGAGGCTCCTGTAATTGATAAAAAGGGGTTTAAAGTAGCAGATTTAGGGTATTTCTAGGCCTGTGGTTTGCAGGTGTGCCTGTTACCTGTTATTGGCCCCCACCTTTACAGCTAAAAGAGCCCAACAGGTCGTCTGAGATGGTTAAAAAGCTTCAGGCCATGCGAGAGTGAATGAGCTCAGGAAGAAAAACAGAAAAACAAGTGCTGAACGTTTCAGCTCCACACCAGACTCTCGCTAAGACTGCAGTTTTGGGGTTTGATTCTACTTTGATTCATGCTCAGTTGAGAAATGGCTGTGCCAAAAACAACCACAGCTTCCTACAGCGGCCTTCTCCAGCAGAACGAGGGAGAGGGAGAGGGGGATGGGGGGGGGGGGACTCCGGGTCAAAGCCCGTAGCAGCAGGAACCAAGCAATAAAAAGCCTACAGTGATAACACTTTACGACCATCACACAGGTGGCCAGGAAGAGATGGACCCAGTCTCCCTTCCAAACACACACACACAGTCCTCAGAACAAATGAGAACAGGGAGAACAGAGAGAGGGAGAGAGAGAAATAGAGAAGTCAAAGGGAGAGAAAAGAGTGAGAGACAAAAAAGACAGGTAAGAGAGACAAAAAGAGAGATGAGGAAAACACACACACACACACAAACACACACATTTTCCAAATCTTCACTCTCAGATCCTCTAACCCACCAAAGCTAACACTTGCAAACCCACCAACTCACACACACACACTCCTCACTCTCTCCCGAGGTAATGAAGACACGAGGCGGGGCATTTTTTCGTTAATTAATATATTTCTGCAGTAAAGTTAACATAGCATTTTCATTCGTGTCACCCTTTAATTTTTCAGTACTGATATTTTGTTATATTCAGACATGAGTAAATCTAAGACTGTCTTTTTGCAATAAATATCATAAAATAATAGAGCTTCACTTAATAAATATTTTTTACAATGACAAAAAAAAAGTTTTAAAACAGACATTTTCTTTCTTTTCCTTTTTTGTTTTTTAAAAAATAGCCGGAATTTTTTTCTCTTATGAATTTGAACGTAAAATTTACAAAAATATGAGGGAGGACATTATAAAGAAAAAAGAACGAAACAAAAGGTCAGAATGCCACGGAGTGTTTTGAGTTAAGTGTTTCTTTCGGACAGAGAAAGAAAAACATCCGTCCGGAATTCTGTCCAGAATGCAATTTCTGTTCAGGAATAGCGTCGGGAATACTATGAGAGGGAGGGTAGTTTCCATGGAAACATGCACCCAGTTTACCGCAGCCCTCCTCAAACAATACCAGGTTGCTATGGAGATCTGGTAACAGCTACATATTATGGTCTGGCTGGACAGTCCTTCACAGATTTGGTAGGAGGCCGTTGCCTGTTCTCTCAGAAAGCCTGCGGCACCAGTTGCCTTTCTTGCCCTTTTTTTTAACCCCCCCTCCCTTCTCAAGTAGCTGAACAGTCCCACAGTCAGTTAAGGCAAACACTGGCTTGTTTGAAAAAAAAAACACACACACAAACAAAGAATTCTGCTCAACATCAGAAGTGGCAAAGTGGTTTTGATTATTCATTTTTCATTCTCCTAGCAGCAGACCAGGCACAGAAGAGGGGATTGTTTTGTAACAGAGGAGTTCTGATGGAGAAATCACCATCATCATCACGGTCCATCCTCTTCCTTCCAGATCAGGGTGGGGTGGGGCTACAGTGGACACCTGCACCAGACTAACCGAATATTAGCCCTTAATAAGTTCCTTAGCGTGGGCCAGGCCTCAGGAGGGCTTGCCCTGTCCCAGTCTATGACCCTGACCCCAGCCCTGCAGCTTGCAGTAGACGGTGTTGGAGTTCTTGCAGCGGCACCCCGGCCTGTTGAGGCGGTCATGGAGGTGCTGGGAGACCTTCACACAGGCCTTGGCTGGTGGGTAGCAGAGCAGGCAGGGGAACAGTGGCGCCATTAGGCCCATGCAGAGGAAGCGGGGCAGACAGCGGGGACGGGACAGCGAGCATGGCCGGTCAGCGCATGAGTCGCCATCATCATCATCGTCATTGGAGCAGTGGTAGAAGAGGCCCTTGACCAGGCACATGCAAGTTCCGTGTTCCACGAGGCTCTCGGCTGAGCAGAGGCACTGGCCATTGCAGGCGAGGCATGAGGGCAGCATGCGGGGTGCTGTGCATTCACTGCATTTGCACTTCCCGCAGCGCTCGCAGATGAACTGGTGCGGAGAGGAGGGCGAGGGGTCACCCTTCCTGGCCAGGGGTGGACTGAGGGCCACTGGCTGCTTCAGCAGAGAGTCCACTGGCAGAAGGGGTTGCATGGGTGAGCTCAGGGATTTGGGCTGAGTCCGAACTGCTCGTTCCGACCTGCTGTGATGGTGGTGGTGATGATGATGGTGGTGGCGTGACGGTGGCGACTGGGCCAGCAGACCCTGCTCTGAGGAGGCACTTCCACTGCTGCCCGAACTCCCAGCACTGCCCATGCTGGTCGAGCGACTGAGAGCGGGTGGCCTGGTGGTCAACGGCCGTGCCTCATAGTTGTTGTTCACGTTTACAAGAATGACCTCATGAGTCCTCTCGTGTTTGTCATTGATGCGAGGCGTCGGGGCAGGAGGTCGGCGCGATGCCACGGAGGGACCCTCCGTGTACTCGTTAGACGAGCGGATTGCTCTGATCTGCTCCAAGGAGAGGATGGCGCCGGCTGACAGGTCCAGGTCCAGATGCTCTCCGGCCGGTGGCTCCCGGATCACCGTCACTGACCCAGGGACTCCGCGGTGGCCGTGACGTTCCATCTGACCCGATCAGCGACTCCCTGCGCAAGCACAGACTCTAGTCTCATCGGACAACCTGTAAGAGAGAAGAGGGTGTTTAGTAAATAAGTCGAAGCTCTTACATGTAAAGTGGTAGAAGTAATAATTCATATAACCAACATATTACTATGCTTCTGCATAATCAGAGTGATATTAATAATAGGGCTTATTCTGTTAATTATAATGTTAATAGCACAATAAGTCCATATTTCAGAGGCTAATTATAAGAAAAGACCAAAGTCAGCCTCGGATAGCGACTGCCCATTAAGACTCAAATGGATGATTTCCTACAGGATTTCACACCTTTCCCCTCGCACCCATTCACCAACACGCCACTTCCAAACGCTTACACGCACCCCCACTGAGGTCTACCTGCTTTCAAATTTTAAATTAATGTGGCAGGAGGACTGCCAGACTTAATCAGACTAAATAACAATACCCAGCAATGTATACCTATTAAACTGAGCATCTACACAATCTCACTAACATTTGATTAAATCAGGGCAAAACATTCTGCCTGGATTTTTTTTTTGGAAAGTGAACTACTGTGGCTGCATCAGATTAACCAAGAGAACAGACTAAGTAAAAGTGTGGCTAAAATGCTCTCAGTGCAGTGCAAAAACGTATAGAGGTATTTCACATTTTTATATTTTTACGCAATATACATTTCTGCAAACCGTCCCATTCACATCTATAGGCGCTGCTACAACTCGGGCCCTGCGCCTCCTGCCGGAGAGCCTCGGTAACTGCAGGTCGAAGATGAGCCCAAGAGGAAGAGAAGGAGGGGGCAACTTATGAATGAAAACAAGCCCTGTGGGGGGAGGGGTATTTGGGCGCGAGGAGGGGGGGCGGGTAACAGAACTCTAGCAGTCAACCTACCCCCGAGCCTGCATGCATTCGAGCACACACACGCACGCACACACACACACCTCTGCTTTTGGGCCACGCAGTGCAAAAACAAAATCGTTCAGCCTCAAAACTCACGTTTTAATACACCTTTCCTTTTTTTCTGCAAGAACTTCAGCTCCGTTCGTGTTTTTTCCGTCGCTAAATCAAACGAACGTCAACGTTCAACGCATTAACATCGTAAAAAAGCTGGAAAGCACGTTATTTGCTACGCACCTATATGCACTCACGCACAGCTCTGACTCCATCAGCCAGTGCTGCTCCGCTCCATCCAGAAAAAAGGCAAAAAGTCTCACGATTCTCGCTGTACATCCATATAAAACGGCTCCCGATAGTCCAAGCTGATCCCGGGAGAGAGAAAACACCTTAAATCCACGATGGAGATGAAAGGAAGAGTCTGGGAAATAGTTTGGATAATAATAACAAAGATAATAATTATGAAGCCCTTCAGTGCGGGGGCTGCAAAGCTTGAAAAACAGAATCCCGATTCGTCCGAGCGCGAGGAAACGGTCGCGTGAGAACGAAAATAAGAGACGAAACAAAAAGCAAATGAGAAAAAAAAAACCCAAATAAACAAAAAGGGGAAAAATCCTCTGTCCTTCAGTCTCGCCTGACCGTCACACGTACATCCGGGTACATCGTTAAGTCCGGCAGTGTTTCGGATGAAAAGGGAATAAAAGGTGTCGTTTGTCCTTTTTTGTGCTTTCTCGTTTTCCTCTTCCTCCGTCGTATGAAATGCCGCCGCCGTACTGAAACGGAGATGTTTGCTCTCTCCGCTCTCTATATCTCGCTCGCTCGCTCGCTCTCTCTCTCTCTCTCTCGCTCTATATATATATATATATCTCTCTCTGCGTTAATGAATGGGAGCGCAGCTCCGCCTCACGCGCTGAAACCGGACACGGCGCATCCGCTCTGCGCTGATTTGACAAGGGCTCCGGGCGGGGCGAGGGGCGGGGCGATAAAGTGAAGGGCACTTTCTGATCCTGGATTATACTGATCAATACTGATTACTGTAATCAATAATCTGCAGATCAGTGACTGTTAACATCCTCCCCACACTCTAGTTCACAACCACTTCTGCACATTTTAATACACAAGTAAGTAAAAAAGCTTTCTGTGCAAAAGCTGTGACACTTATAATTCTTCAGCAGAAAGTGTGCAGGGTGTATTTTTGTTTTACCGTGCATCACAAAATGTTTCAAAAGTATTTGTAATAATTATATATTAATATATATAAATTAATATATATATAAATTATATATTAATTCTGGACTGCAGCTGCGTCAAAGGGCAGCAGCCAATCAGCAGCATGGAGAAATAAATAGCGTTCTCGGATTGGCTACTTTCAAACCTCCTGCCTCTGAGTAAAAGATGCGCTTCCTTTCTGTTCTCTTGACGGTACCAAAAAGTGTATAGTTATATTTTATAAGGAAATGTAGCTAAATTTACGTGAATATTTGTTACAAAATCAGTAAATTATATTTTACTTAATAATTAGCACTAAAATGCATAAAAATTAAATATTGCCATGAACAAAAACTGTGACGTCCAGGCCTTGTTCGCCACACCCCCTCATCCTCGTGCTAGTTGTTTATGTTTGGGTGCGGCACTGAGCAGTGGAGGTTCGTTCTGCGTTAGTGCGGGGGTTACTGTGAACAATTATTTGTTCGGTTCTTAGAAAAATCTGCGACAGACTGAAGCCATGGGGATTTACTGTATATGTAAACACAAACTCATCAGGGGTGTGTGTATCCGATACTTGATCCAGGACACTAGTAACACAGAGGAGCAGCAAGGCTGTGATCCCGAGTGGCTCCCTGATAGGGATCACTAGTGCACTATGTAGGGATTAAAACACAGGTTAAAAATTTAGGTTAAGCAAAGTGCATCCAGACAGATGTGTTATTAACAACTTTGTTGAATAGAGGGAGCAAGATGGTACTGGGTACATTATCATTAGGGTTTATATATTATTAGATTACTCCTATATTAGGGGTTATATATATATATATGTGTGTGTGTGTGTGTGTGTGTGTGTGTGTGTGTGTGTGTGTGTGTGTACATATTGTGTACCCAAAAAGAGACAGTCCTCTGAAGAGTGAGTACACTTTAAGGAGGTTTTCAGGTTTTCAAACACAGCTGTAATCTCCATTGAGAAGCTCTGAATAAGAAGCCTCTGAGCAGCCCACATGAGCCTAAGACCATGCCCAATTCTGAGCGTGTTGAAGGGTATCTGCAGTACCTTTGGGATGAGTGTGTGATCCAGAAGTCAGTACCTGACATCATTAACACTGGATCCAATCAAATTCTCATCATAATGCAGTAAATGGGCGGGGGTATAACAACATTCCTGGTTTGAGAAGACATGCTGGTGTCTGCGACCCTTTGGACAGGTAAAGTATACTCAGAAACTCGTAAATGTGCTTTTACATATTTATATACATTTTTTTGCAGCACATGTAATTAAAGCATAATTTTTTTAACCGTTTCTCTTTTAATCAGCACTATGTTTACACCCTGAGCTTAATTCTGCTCAGCGTGTCTCCCAGGATTGGCCTACAATAAATTAATAAAGCCGAAATGTGCATGACTATAAAACTCCCAATTTGTGATGAAATAAAACTTTTTATGGAGCCCGTAATTCATCCAGGACCGGATGACTTTTGCAGGTCCAAGATCCATTTCCTCCGAGTAAATAATTTAACAACAGTGCAGGAATGGGGGGAGGGAGAGGAGTGTTTATTTAATTTGCTGATGTGGGACGCTGATACAGAGGAAAACAGAATAAAGAAGCTGCAGTTTGAATTCTTCAGCACCCAGTTGCCCTTTTTAGGGTGTGCTGGGGCAAACAAGTGGTGTCCCCCCATCCCTTCACCCCTACCCCCACCCCCCTCAGCTGAAGTCCCGAATGCCATGCTGCTGCTGGTAGGCAATGTAGGACTGGATGAGGGACTCTGGGACACGTGGTTTTATTGCAGTCAGGGCAGCGTCAAAGTGCCGGACAGCGACGTGCTCTGCTTCCATGTCGTCCTGAAGGGCAAACAGTGCAGCCTCCCGGCATACTGCAGTTATCTGAGAGAGGGTGGGAAGGAGAGGAAAAACAAAGAGAGAGAAACTGCTTATTTCTGACACAACAGGCTCTGAGGCTGGACTGCAACTGTTTGTTTAAATAATATATGTTTAACATATATTATAGCATCATAATACAGGTATTATATCACGTCACAGAAGACTATTTGTATAAGACCTCAGGCACAATATCAGGCATGGTTCAGCTGCACCTGGGTACAGTTCAGTTGGACTAGAGCACAGTTAGACTTGGGGGCGGTTCAGTTGGACACTGGCATGGTCCAGTTAGACCCGGGCACGGATCAGTTGGAGTCAGGCATGGTCCAGTTAGTGAGGAGCACAATTCAGTTGGATCTGAGTATGCTTCATTTAGACTTGTGTAGAGTTCAGCTGGACTCTGGGTTAGTTAAGTTGGTTTCACACATTTACAGCGTCTGCTGGAACAAATGGACATGTCACATAAGAACCTTAAGGAACTTGGTAAATTCGCGACTAGCTTCATGCTCACGGACCTTTCAGGCACATGAAAAATAAGACATCTGGACACTTGGGTTCTTGCATAATCAAGTATGGATGTACTTAGATGCTAAGTTACAGTGACATTCCAGTTCCTGGACACTGAGACAGTCAGAGATTCTGTTACTCAGACACTCAGGTACAGGGACCTTTGGGTTCTTGGAGATTCAGGTACTCTCACTCTCCACTGCCTGGACACTTGGGAACCCCAATACTTGGACATGAAATTCAGGGTAATAAATAATATTTTTAAAGGCAAACAGGGACACATTGTAAAACAATAACATATTAACCAGGATACCCCAGTCATTACATTATTATTTGACGGTGTTTGTTTTTTTACCCTGTACTTATGTTTAAAGGGGGCAAATATGTAGAATACAGGGGCATTCTTGCTCTTTGCCCCTTGTTGTTTCTGACACTGCTAGACACTCAGGCACCCTGACACTCACACATGGGGCACAATCCCACATCCAAGCCATCCTCCTGACCTGTTCACCTGCTAGGCCTTCACAAAACGAGCCCTGTACTGAAGTCAGACTCGGATCCAGTCGTGGTTAAAAAGCAGGCCCTAGATCAGCACGTTTTACAAATACACTAATTATGACTATGACTTGCTTTTTCAGCTACTCAATTAAACAGAGAGCCAGAGGCCCATGACAGGAGGAGAACATGCTGCTGTACTTCAGTGATCAGCAGATGCAGTGGAATGGCACAACGCCCTGACCACAAATTAGCGCAGCCTTTAGTTTTTTTTAAGGTAAACACACCCACTACAGAGTGCAAATTTTTTTTAGTAATTACAGGTAGCTATTTTTACACCACAAAACCAAACCGACTCTTCAGACAAGAGCTGCGTGGGAAAGTGCCCTCGGGATATGACTTTATTTTTGGATAAAACCCACAAACAACAGAGGCTCTAAAGGCATAAACTGCGTATTTATTATTTCAAATCTCAGTATTATGGTATGCATCTATACATTATACTGTAATGTACCATAAAGAATGTAGTAGACATTTATTTTATACCAGAAGATCTTTACACACGAACATGGCAATTTGCACCTACTTTATACAAGAATATGGTACTACGCACATATTTTACACTTAAAAAGAGTACTGTGCACTTCTGTTACACCTGAAGACGGCAGTGTACATTGATTTTTCGCTCAAAGACAGTAGCGAACACTTACTTGACACTGAAGACAGCAGTATACAGTTATGACTATGCACATACTTTACACCTAAAGACAGCATTATGCACATATTTTACACCTGAAGACAGTATTGTGCATTTAATGTACATTTACTCCTAAAACCTTTTTATTTACTCCCAAAGACAACAGCATGCACTTGTTTTATGCTTGACAGTAACATGCACTTTACACCTGATGCATGTTTTTACATTTGAAGACAGTAATATGCACTTTATACATTTGAAAACAGGACGCACTCATTTTACTCTTAAAACTTTTTTACACCTGAAGACAGTAGTGCAGATTTATTTGAGATAAGAGGACAGTGGAATGCATGTATCTGAGCAGGTTCTGTCTCTCCCTAACTTGCTTTCTCTTCTTTCACTCAATTTTTCTCTCTGTGTCACAGAAGAGATGGATTGTTTCCTCTGGACCAGTGAGACCCGAGTGATTATGCAAGCCAGAGAGAGAGAGAGAGAGAGAGAGAGAGAGAGAGAAAGAGCCCAAGGGTGCCTGGAGTTCATCAGCGTCTTCTCTCTCTCTCTCCACTCATTTTCGGATGTGACTCATGCCCGAGGCTTGTTCTCTGTGTGTGCGTTCGGAGTGTTCCCTGAGGTAAAAGCCGGCACAGCAGGCCTGTGATTGCATAATCATGAGAGAATCATAAAGAGAGAGAGAGTGCAAATGTGTGTGTGTGTGTGTGTGTGTGTGTGTGTGCACTCTGACATGTTTCTAGGAAATGAAATGGAATGCAGCCTCTGGTTTGGAGTGCCAGTGCAGCAGCAGGTAGTTTAGATAACAAGTAAAAATCAAACCAAAATCCAACCACCGTAATAACAATAAATCTCGTAGT
>JBBJLS010000028.1:3819769-3833646 GCA_037577275.1 Bryconaethiops microstoma | reverse complement strand
AACTCCCTCAGCTGGAGGAAGAACCCTCGGGAGGAACCGAGACTCAAAAGGGGAACCGGTCCTCCTCAGGTCGACCCAGAGAGAAGGAATAACAATCTTTACGGGGATGAATAATAAGAGAGGGCCTCAATGAACAAGATTATAGACAGACGGGCCCTCTCTGGCTAACAGAGTTGTCCAAAGTGTCCAGAGAGGAAAATACTGTTGGAAGAGATTTCACCATCCCAAGACACGCTTTCTTTGTGTTTCTCTCCACAGTACCAAAACATTTATAGTTATTTTTTATATGCAAATGTAGCTGAATTTACATTAATATTTATGTTACAAAATTAGTAAATTGTATTTTTCTTAATAATTTAGCACTTATATGTATGAAAGTGTTTATATTGCCACAATAAAAGCTGTGACGTCCGGGCCTCGTCCGCCAAGAGACCTCGTCCTCGTGGAAAAAATGTGGAGGATTTCTGCAGTTTCCGCGTTAGTGCGGGGTTTTCAGCGAACAATTATTCGGTTTTCAGAAAAAATACACGTTGGACTGAAACTGCGACTGCTGATCCACGTTAAAGTAGTGGATTACTGCGTATATATATATATATAAAGAAGTAAACTAGAAGAACTAAATGTAAATCAAAAAACCTGAGTGAAATCAATAAAAATTTTCAGGTCTGTTTATTATCCAAAGAATCATCATGGTTTGAAAATCCAAAAAAGTAAACATACATATAAAATTTTAGTTACGTAATTTTATTTAAAACACACACATTTATTGAGCTGCAGAGAAATATAAACTGTTTTTGGTGAAACAAAGTCTCTCAGAATGTGTTATTTTAGAACATAGTTGGCTCATTTACACACATCACTAGGAGGAATGTTGGCCATGGGGCGTGTCGATCTGAAGCAAGAAGTTCAGGAACCCTGTCCTCTCTTACACGCATACACACTATCATTAACTCTGCTGTTTGAAGTTCCTCTTCCAGGATAATGTTTTCCAGACTCCTCTTCCCAGCAGCTTGTCCTCTGTTCTGGGAAAGATCCTGTACCACTGATAACACGTTACCAAAACATGCCACAGTAGGACCACACTGCATCAAACGATCATTTCCAGTTCAGTGGAAACCTCTAACATTTCCCATTTTAAGTACATTAAGGGTCTGGTTAACTTATTATTGATCTTATTGTGTAATAATGGCATTCTTAGACTCCACTGATCCATATGTGGTATGATATGGTGTGCTTATAGGCCCACATGTCTCATACAGCATAAGTAATTTATCCATTCAAACTAATGCCCCTAAATGCAGAAAGCAGTTTATTGGGCAATAGCTCAACAATAATTTTGGCAAAATTGACCAAATTTGTATGCCATGTTAACCTCTAGAAGGTGCATGGCCTCAGCTCATTACAGTCCATTTGTGGAGCATCGCCAATTAATGTCAATGCAAAATTCAAGCACTTTACTAGCCCATCCGGCCCTCAACTTCTGCTGGAGCTGCTGGTTTCTTCTTCGTGAAGGAGAAAAACGGGGGCTCCCCGATGCATCCCCCGCCTCCCACCCCTCCTCCTCCACTGTCAGTCGAATCCTGGATCCACATCAGAGGAGTCGGAGATTTAGTGTCTGGTCCACTGGGAAGTTCTACAGTTCTAAGAAACAGTCTTGGATCCCGGCCCGCTTCATCTTGGGGCACCGTCTGGTGCCGTCCCTGGAGGGGGGGGTACTGTTATGCACATGGTTCGAGTGGCCCGTACTACATCACACGCATGGGTCAGGTAACCCGAACTACATCACGAACACCGATCAGGTGACTCGTACTAGGTGGATCTTTAGAGAAGTATTTAAGGTGCAGTTAGACACACGGTCAGTTAGACACACGGTCAGTTAGACACACGGTCAGTTACCAGCTCCATCTCCGGTACCGTGAGTACTCTGGTTATTATGGGCACTTGCTTTCAGAACTTGGGAAATTGGCGGATTTTCTGGTTACTAGCATAGTTGGTTCTTAGACCAACTAGTGAGAACTACTAACACTCGTTAGTCTCTGCATTTGGGTTCACGCTTCTCGCGACATGCGAAGTCCTTTCTGGTCGTCTTCCGCTTCGATACTGTCTGGTGGACGTAACAGGGTGTAAAGGTTTAAAGTGTACAACATTTGATATGCTATTTCACTGCCACATTCTTTGGATGTCCACCAAAAATTTTGTGAAATTTCACCTATAGAGGTGCCGCAGCTGGCAAATTTCAATATCTCATGAACTGCTGAAGCTATACTGTGATACATATGTGACATGACCATTTTAATGAAGTTTTGTAACTTGTTCATAACTGCCTATAGACACTTTTTACCCAATTACACACACACACACACACACACACACACACACACACACACACACACACACACACACATGCACTCACTGACATGGTTTGGTCTGTCTTCAAAATTTATTTTGCCTTTAATTCCTTAAGTAACAAATTATGATGTGATTTAATGAAAACAACTGGGGGGGAAAAAACGTGAATACAAAATAAAAGATTAAAATAACATTCACGGAAGTCCCAGAAGCAACAACTATGGTCATAATTTTGTGTTGATCCAGTTAGTTGGGGTGCAAATACATGCAAGCATTTTTTTTCCCACAAAAATATTCTTTATTGAATTGTTGAAGACAAATATTTCAGAACAAAAATGAGAAAATACTGAATTTACTCAAACAAAAAATGAGATAATATGGTAATAAAAGCATAAAAACGTCTACATTTTAAAAACAGACTACTCAAGTAAGAATTAGACTTTAATTTATAACTAGCAGCATTTTCTGTTTCCTTCTATTTTTTGATAAATATTAGTTATGCTTAAGAGACATCAGTAGAACTCTCAAATTCATAAATAGAGAGGAAGCAAATATGATAAATTCATGGCAAAAAGGTAAAAAAAAACAAACAGGTTTGCCAAGCAGAATTTCTGATTTTGAAATAAAAGGAGAAAATTCATGTTAATAGTACAAAACAAACTTTGTAATTGTTTCAGACTAAGAATGCATGGAAGTTCCCTGGCGGCCTGTCCAACCCAGGGGAGAACATCGGTGAGTACCAGAACTTTCCCACACTTTAGTTTTAAGTGCCATCAGTGACAGTTTCTACATGTTAAAAGCAATTAAACCCACTTTCAGTTCTCCGCTGGTCAGTGTGGCACTTATAAACCTGTGGTTACATGTTTTGCCACCGTTTCCACTTCAAGTTCCCGCCCTAAACTTCCAAACCCATGTCCAGTCTGGTAAACCTTCGTCCCAGGAGACCATTCATACCAAATAAGGACATATCGGTTTTTGCATTTTACATTAAATGTGGCCCAATTATCATAATAATTGAGCCACAATACAATATTATTGTGATTTTTTTATTTCCGCCATGACTAATATATTTTGTTATATGTAGTCTAAAAATATATATTAAATAAATATCGCTGGCGTATCATTATAGTATTGTGACGAAAAAGTATAAATTTTTTTCCCCATCTCTACTAAACGGTACTGAAATGCCACTCTTTTGCATATTCATACAGAATTTCATACAGTTGCTAAATACATACATTTTTTAATGAATGAGCAGCTTTTATTCCTTCTGGAGGGAAATATGGGTGAAAACAAATAATGTAAAATAAACTGAACCTGAACATTTGGGATGCAGTGATGTTTGAATGAAGATCCCTTGTTACAACACATTCAGGTGTATAAAACCACTGCATTAAATGACATCAGCAAGTAAATCATTTTAAAGGAGCAGTTAGTGCTGGCATTGAAAGGATGCTGGTAGCGACCAGTGCTACCATTGGAATGAAGCTTGCCGATTCTTTTTTTTTTTGCAGTGCAGGAACACATTCATACATTACACAAACTATAAACATGATAAAGTAAGGAATACTGCAGTGAGGAATCTCAAGTAATATAATATGAAATATAATCTCAAATAATAATCTAAAATAAAATCTGAAGGTCTCACTTTTCTAAATATTTGTTAGCTGGACTTCAAGGAAAAGCCATAGAGTAACCAGGAAAGAAAGCACAGCATGGTACATTTATGGGAAAGTAGATTTACAGAATTTTGACCCCTCCTTATCTTCCCATGGTTAAGGTGCCACCGCCATCCGCGAGGTCTTTGAGGAAACCGGTGTCCGATCAGAATTCCGATCTCTCCTCAGCATCCGCCAGCAGCACAACCATCCCGGAGCGTTTGGAATGTCGGATATGTATCTGATCTGCCGCCTGAGTCCGTTGACCTACGACATCAGCTTTTGCACGCAGGAATGTCTGCGCTGTGAGTGGCTGGACCTGTCCGAGCTGGTCAAGACCAAGGACACTACGCCGGTGACGAGCCGCGTCGCCCGTTTGCTGCAGCACGGCCTGGAAAAGGGGTTTGACCACATCGATCTGAAAATGGAGGAAGTTCCCGCCGTGTACACAGGCCTGGTCTATCAGATTTATCACAGGAGAATTCCTGAAGGGCGTAAATAGGCCTCAGATTCCAGAATCTGGGAGATCCGGAAGCGTACACTGTCCTGAATGGGGAAGGACTGAAATTGCTAATTGTAACTGTAATATATCAATAAAAGTTCACACAATTCTTTTTTTGTTGTTGATAAAATCCCTTTTTTGAGAAAATCAGGTTGTGAAAGAAGACATACAGAAGCAGCGTAACTGAAACTCACATTATGTAGTCACAACATTCTTTTGGAAATGTGGATCCTGGCTAAAAGACGAGTCATTAAAAGAGTAATTTTAAGACGGAACCTGTCTCTCAGGTGGGGGCCAGACCGGCGCGGCAGCCCCGCACAGCCTTTACAACAATATATACCTCCAGCAGTGGCGCCGTGGTGCTCAATCCGCATTAAAGCTGGAATGATCACGGATCAGAACATTCCTGACGCTTTCCATACTCTATAAAGACTCTACATCCACATTCCTTTTTTCACAGTTCTATCGATTTCTATGTTACGGCGGTGTTGAGAATCCCTGTACATGAGGCTCAACTCTTGACCGACATGGGTAGGAAGAGGATGGCCTTTTGGCCAGGTCCGGTTTTGGAGCCACACTTGTACTGCCCCGTCCTCTTCAGGGCCACGTACCAGTCGGGGTGTTTGCGGGACCTGTAGGTGTTATAGTTGTTCGCCTCCAGGCGCTCCAGGAAGTAACATTCGTCGGTCACTCGTCTCTGGAACATATATATACATATAGAGAGAGAGAGAGAACGAAAGAGAGAGAGGGGAGTCAGAAGAGAGTCGTCCATGTTGGGAATGAGCTGTAATATGGTAGAATTAGGTAGAATCAGATGGTTTCTCAGATCACTTTCCAGTATTACTCTTTTTTCTTTTTAATACTCCCCACCAAGGTCCACTTTTTTGGTTTTGTGTAATAAAAACAGTTGTAATTCATTACTAAATTAACCCCTCCTTTATCTTTTGCAATGAAACAGGGTGTTTATGTAAGGCTGAAAGATGTAAATGAGACTGGCTGCGTCAAAAATGTTCAAAAGTTGAAACAGCGACAACATGAATGGGCAGGGCTAGCCTGCTGTAGGCTGATTTTGACTTTTGTGCAATACTGCATGTTTTAGATAAATCCTCACTTCATAAATGCTGGATTTGACCCTTTCATGGACACTGTCACACTTGTATGACTATTCTCGTAGTCCCTCTGAGGCGGCTAGCATTTTTAAAATTGTGCAAAAATGACTATATATTTTGTTCCAGCAGTAACAGTATGTTTATACTAGGGGTGTCGAAATTATCACAGAAAAAATAATGCGTAAAAAAATTAATGCTGATTAATCGCCCCACATGACTTTAACACGGTCCGGTTCTGGTCACAGGTGCTCTGTAAAATGAAGGAGGAGTCGAGAACGCGCTGCTTGGCCCAGTGAATGGAAAGTTTACGTTTGAAAACGGACAGATAAACGGGTGAAAGGAGTTTCGTTCACTGCAATTCATGCAATAAGGATTTTTTGTATCATCAGAGTACATCAGGTCTAAAATATCACTTCAGCGCAAAGCGTTTAGGAGCGAACCCGGCGGTCCGAACCAGAACAGCCCGATACCAGCGGCTGCAGCCTGCCACGCCGGACCCGGCACTCGGACTCAAACTCAGCACGTCTACCTGTGACCCACTAACTCCTCAGTGTATGTACGTTGTCTTAAACTGCACCTTACAAAAGAGCTTTGTTCTATTATTGTTCTTGCTGAAGCATTTTTTGTTTTTCCGCTCAGCATTAGGTGATATTTTTGATTGCCGTGACCCTTACTGCACATGAACAGTCCAGAAAGTTATTAAATAAAAGATGTTTAAAGTCTGTAATGTTGATTATTCATTCACTCATATGCCAACATTAATTTACATTTTTAGCTTTTACGGCAAAAAATGTGTGATTAATTTAGATTAATTAATCAGAGCTTGTAAGTAATTAGATTAAGTTTATACACTCACTTTCCTTAATGAAACATTCACTTTCCATAGTAAAAAGACATTGTATACACCAGGGGTCACTAAATGTTTTGAAACTGAGAGCTACTTCACGGGTACTGAGCCACACAAAGGGCTCCCAGTTTGATACACTAGAACAGAGTTTACCTAACTTATCTAAACTTCATGTATAATAAACATTTTAAATGTATAATAAACGTTTTAAATGCTTTTTTTTTTAAAATATTGTCATTTTCAAATATACATAAATGCAAATGTGATTAAAGAAGAATAGCAACAGGATCAAATCAAATGTTTGATGTTATACACAATACCTGGTATACACAATACCATACAATTGTCACGTCCGTGCCGCCTCGACCCCGCCTACAGTGGGCCACGTCACCGGAGTTCTGAGCCTGAGGAAGTCCCCTCGCGTCCTCGTGCTGATTTGTTTAGTCCAGCGCCTGGCAACCCACCTGTTCCTGATTAGCTCCTGAGTGGTTATGTAACCCGGGTTGCCAGGCGCCAGTTAAGTGGCTCACCTGTATCGCGTTTGTGTTTGTGTTAAGCCTTGTTTGGGTCTTATGAATCTTGTCCTGTGATTGGCTGTCTGTGTCTAGCCCCCTGTGTCTCCGTAGTTAAAAGCCAGCCGACTCCAACGTGCTGTGACCCTCATTCTACCCTTCATCTGTCTGTGTTACTCTATTCTCTGAACAGTGAGAGACACGAGCTATGGATTCCTGCAGGGAGGGTTCAGTAAGGGGAGTGTAGTTCCAGTGTAGCTCCTGTATGAACAGAAGTGACCAGTCGGGCCGCCCCGGAAGCAGGCTGGGGTCTCCTAAATGGCTGCTGCGCTTCGCGGAGCCTCTGAACTACTGGGCTCCTAGAAAGTAGTCCTAAATCCATCAGGTCCGTCTCAGTCCGCAGCGACGTCTACGCTACCCGGGCTGAGCGTGACTCTTTCTCTGAACCGGCAGAGTTCGAGGGACCACCTGCACCCCGTTTAATGAACTGTTTCTGTTTGTGTTCTCTAAGAACTGTGATAGTTTCATAAAAATGTGTTTCCCAAGACTTCCCTGTGTCCACCATGACAACAATGTGGATTTAAGTATCACAAAATACTCCCCAAAAGGTTTTTTTTTCAGTATTTCAATCCTGTTCATTTTGTCTCCACTTTGGAAATGTGATTCTTGATGTTGCGCAGCTTCCTCAATCACCTGGGATCACCTCAGTCTACAACATCTTCATTTTAGTATTTACAGGTTACTCCTGTTCCTTGAAGCCTGTGAGGTTCTGCAGGTTAGAATTTATAAATTTAACCGTTGCCGAAAGGGATCTAGACATTGATCCAAACATGGAAACGCCTAATGTGAGCTGAGTGTGTCTGGCTCGAGACCCAAAAATAGAGAAGAATAATAAGAAGTAGTGGTCGGTTCACACAAGGATAAGTTTAGCAGCTTGGCTTGAAAGCACCTGAAAGCGTCCGAGAGAATGCAGGCCTGGAGAACATCCCCGGCAGGTTCAGGTGCCAGGAGTGTGTCAGTGTTTCCTGGGTTCATCACTGTTTGGGGTTTTGACATGTTCTCCACTTCGACTGATCTGTGTTTCCATCTGAATTAGGTGAGAGTTTCACAGAGTGACGTTTTATGGTTAAGTGGGATGTCCTGAAAGGAAATATTTTCTCTTTCCTTGAGTGAGCAGCAAAGAAAACTTCAGCAATACTTCATTGATTCATTCCTGTTACACACTTCAGCCAACAGCCTCACTAATGTTTCACCCATAGGAAAGGCAAGCAGTGTGTGTGTGTGTGTGTGTGTGTGAGAAAGCTGACCTCTAATCCAAATTTTTTTTAGCTTAGAGTATGGTGCTCCATTTAGTTTGTACAAGAGAACCAAAACAGGAAACTTCAGCTTCATGTGGAGCTGTGTGGGACATTAACGACTGAGTTAATGCCTTGGTTTCATTTGTTTGCAATGTTTCCACTGGCCAAGAGGTAACAATTGTAGGTCTTTAGGTCCACACTGAGACGCTGCAACTGACCCAATGACCAAACCAAAGACCAAAATGACCCCCACACAGATACACTGCAAATGATCCAAACCTCAGGTTCTCCATACAGACCCTACAACTGATCTAAATGACCTTATAGCAAATTGTAGCAACTTCTCCATATAGAGACACTGCAACTGACCTAAATGTTCGAAAACTTTATGACCTTCATACAGAAACACTGCAAACAGTCCTCAGATTTTCCATATAGACACTGCAGCTGACCTAAATGACCTCATAACTGACCTAAATAACCCAAAACTTTGGGATGTTCACACTTAATACCACCAAGCCAAATGTCCTAAACTTTTCGGCCCTCCATATAGATGCTCCAACGTACCTAAATGACCAAAAACTATATGAACACCACACAGATACACTGCAAACAATACTGATCTCTGGTTCTTAATATAGACACTACAACTGATCTAAATGCCCTCATAGCAAAGTGCAGCACCTTACCTAAATGACTCAGAACTTTAGGTCCCATAATGAGATGCCAAAACTGACCTGAATAGAGAAAAACCTTTGGATATTCGTACTAAACACCACTGACCCAAATTACCTAAATCTTAAGGTGCTTCTTGCAGAGATGCTGCAACTGATCTAAATGACACAAAACTGTAGGTCCTACATATGGGGAGACTGTAAGTGACCTAAATGACCAAAACCTTTTGGACCCCCATACAGATACACAGCACCTGACACAAAGCTCAAGTCCTCCATATGGAGAACTGCAACTGATCTAAATGACCAAAACACATTAGGTATAAAAATGCAGCAACTGACCCAAAACTTTGGGATGTTCATGTTTAATGCCACCAACTCAGTGAACCAAATGCTTGGGTCCCTCATATAGAGACACAGCAATGACCATAATGATCATAAGGAGAAGATGCTGCTGATCAAAATGTCCTAACACTTTACTTAATAATTTAATACGACTCAAATGACCCAAACATTTAGGTTCCTTGTATGGAGACACTACAACTGACCAAAATGACCCAAAACTATAGGTTCCCCAGATGGAGACCCGCTCCTGACCCAAATGATTAAAATCTTGAGGTTCTCCATATGGAGATGCTGCAACTGACCCAAAAGCCCCCAACTTTGGTCTGCATATACAGAAAACACTAAAAAATGAAACTAACACTTTGGTGCCCTTTTATGAATAGAGATGTTAGAACTGACCAAATTATCCAAATGACCAAAACGGGAAATGACCCACAACACAAATGATCTGCCGTTACATCAACCACGCACTTCAAAGCAATACGAACCCGCCAAAATGTGCATTAAAGAATGTCTACAGTGCTTTTGGTCCTACAAAGGTTCGTTTACAATACTGCACTTAACTCAGGTCCCTCAGTTCACTCTTAGAATATTTTAATTTCTTAAATTTATGAACCTGTATTTTAAAAAAATATGAACAGTGAATAGAAATGAATGTAGGCCAAGTGTGAAGTAATGGAGACCTAGCCCATGTTCTCGACTGTGCTATCACACAGTGACACTGTACAGGACAGCCTTAGTGTCTCGCCATCGCGGGACCCCTGAAGTCAAGAGGCCCAGTGCAACTGACACAAAACTCTGGGATGTTAATACTTCATGCCTCCAACCCAAGTGACTCAAATTTGTAGGTTCCTCATATGGAAATGCTCCAACTGAACCAAATGATCCCAAATTTTAGGTTCTTTAACCGACCTAAACAACCAAAAACTTTGTGATGTTCAAACTTACTGTCCCAGGCCCAAAAAACCCCAAAACTTTAGGTTCCCCAAACAGAGATGTTTCAACTGACCCAGATAACTCATAATTTTAGGTTCCCCACGTGGACACACTGCTTCTCACCTAAATGAGCCAAACTTCTGGGTTCTGCTGCAAATGACCGAAGAGTCTCTAAAATACACACGAGCTCAAAATGTTTCTTCTGAACATAAACTCATCAGGCCAGACTTCTCCTCCGTTAAACACCACGAGGAAGAATGTGTTATCTGTCAAACCACATCAGTCGCGGTGAGTGTGTGTGGGTGGATCCTGATCCTGTCCAGCTCCTGCTCTGAACAAGATCACCATGCGACTCCGACTCTGGATCGAGGCTAAACAGGACCAAGTTAACTCAATTCATTAAACAATAAAGAGTATTGACGCACTGTGATCTCCACCATTCAGTCATTGTTTCACCTCTATTTGCTTTTCCATGTTATTTAATCAACAGATCACTTGAGGTTGTGCGTCATTGTGAATAACACAGCAGATCCTCCCAGCCTCCAGTGTTCTCCTGCTCTTCTACAGCAGGTCTACACCATAAAGACCACAGAAAAGCAAAGAAGACCAAAATTCTACACCAAACGCGCTTTAACTTTGGCATTTATTTCTGCTGAGAAAAGGTTCTTCTGCTGGTGGCACAGTTAGCTTGATGCTAACACAGTAACAGAGGCTTTGTCTGTGTGTGTGTGTGTGTGTGTGTGTGTGTGTGTGTGTGTGTGTGTGTGAGAGATTCAGTGAAGGACTCACCGCTCCATGCAGCCTCCCATCAGAGCTCATGGCCAGGTAGCGGTTCGCGGACAAGCCCTTGATGACCACCTCTCCTACTGACGTGGCCTGGAGCTGCAGCCGGACTGCCAGGAAGGGAAAATAAAAATAGAAAGGAAATGCACCCAGTTCCACAACTTCGTGTCCATCTGATGTATCACTGTGTCTCACTTTAAAATGTACTTCAAAGGCTAAGCAGAGATTTACAAATCACATCAGTTTTCTGATCATTCATTTAATGGCGAAACTCCAGTGATTTTCTAAAAATAATTAAGTGTTTTAAGATGTAAAGAACAGGTCTGGAGTCAGAAACATGCAGAGCGAGGTGAATGGAACCAGATGTCTGCCTCTTAAAGCTCACTCAGCGAAAGAAATTACAGGAAATTGTTACGGTTGCACCGCCTGACACCTGAGATGTAATTTCACTTTTGGTCCTAAAACTAAACCCATTCATGGTGCAGGGATCCATGCAAGGCATCGAGAGGCAAAGAACATTCCATATAAACACACAGACACGTGGAGTTTCACTGACGAATAAAACGGCTGTATTTGTGTTGGAGACGTCTGGTTCCATTCACCAGCACTGTGAAGAAATCAGAGTCTCTGATTTCTGTTTCACACCGAACACTTTCTGGATCTTTACGACCATCGAATTAGAGGGCAGACTTTGAAAAATGGGTGGAATTCCCCTAGCTGTGCTAATATACTTTCCAACGTCTGGCAGGTGGTAAAGGTAAGCAGACCGATGACTGAACAAGAAAGACACTTTTGAAGAACTCCTCATTTGACGTCATCCATTTTCATTCGGTTGCCTGTTAATCCATTACACGTAATTCACTGACTTGCTTCACCACTCATTTGTTGGCTGGCTTTGGGCTGTATTTACCAGAATGAGTGTCCGGCACCAATGAGTATTGGGGGGGGTGGGGGGGCGGCGTCAGGAGAAAGAAAAGGCAGAGGGAGGGGGTATATACAGAGAGAGAGAGAGAGAGAGAACAGTGGAAGAGAGAGAGGTGATATGTATAGAGAAAGAGAGAAACAGAAGAGAGAGAGAGATGTAGAGACAAAAAAATGGAAGAAAGGGAGAGAGAAAGAAATGAAAGGGAGAGACAGAGAGGAAAAGCAGCGGAAGAGTCAGAGAGAGGAAATAAAAGCAAAGAAGAAGGTTGTTTTTGTCAAATAATGTGGTCAGATGAGGTCAGCTTGTCTCTCATGCTTAAACCTCATTAAGACCATCAGTATCTCCCATTACTCACAGCAGGTGATATGAGTGTGTGTGTGTGTGTGTGTGTGTGTGTGTGTGTGTGTGTGAGCAAGAGACAGAAGGGGGTTGAGAATGAAAGTGAAATGAACAGTTCTGATCCCTCTCTCTCTCACACACACACACACACACACACACTGATAAGGTTAGGAATGTTGGGTTGGATCTGTAGGTTCCGGTCTGGCCTTTTCTGGACCAGTTTCTCCCCTCGGACGCATGATCTGACCATCTTGTCGACACACACCAGCTAGTCACTCTCATGTCTGACAAGATCAAAAATTAAAGGAGCCAAACCCTCCATTATTTTTTTTTAATGTCCTAAAACTCATTTTTACATGAATTGTTTTCACCTTAAAGCCTGATATGGTTCTAACTGACTGCCCTGCGTTACACCTCATTTAAAACGGCTGCTAATGACTTTTGTGACATCACAAAGTGAGTGAATTCGAAACAGGCTCTGAAGCTGTTTTTGAAGCTTGATGTTTTGCTGTATCGTGTTTACATACTACTTTTTGCTAAATATTCCATATTTCACAGAAAAAAGCTGTAAATTCTGATTCTCCAAAATTCAGCTCCCAGTGTGTACCTTCCTCCCATGGATGGAGTTCAAAAGTACATTTTAGGACTAAAAGATTCTCAAAACTCTGGAAGAACAACGTCTGGAATATCATGGAATAACTTTATGTGAGGGAGCTTTTAAAGGCAGACGCGCCAGAGCAAAACAGACAGGCCGTCTCGGTCGGAAAGTTGACCTCAGCCGGGCCCCGGGTCCTTCCATAAAGACGTTTTTTGTTCCCTTAGTCCCTCCCTGACTTTTGGAAAAGCTACTGGTGTAAATAAATAAATACATTTATAAATAAAGGGGTGAATCAGGGGCTCTTACTGTTTGGGTCACTCTTCTCCCGGATCCCGTCCACCCTGCCGTCTGGAAGGATCCGCAGGAAGAACCCGCCGTTCTTACAGTAAAGTCGTTTGGGTTCTTTGAAGTTCCCCGGGGGGAAGCCGCTGCTGCCGCCGTCCCCCGGAGCCGAGGGCAGGGTCCTGATCTCTCCTGTGGCCATCGCAGCCCTCGCTCAACCTCTCCTTCTTTCTCGCCAGGAGCTCCCCTCACTCCGTCCCGCCGCCCTCTGTAATGCTGGAGCCCCTCTGCAGGCCTCTTGGATACACCGCCCCCCTCCTCCCTCCCTCTTCCTCCACCTCCTCCTTTCTCTCACTCCTTCTCTTCCTACGGAGAGAGAGATTCTTTCTAACTCTCAGGTCACTGTTTACAATCTCTCACTCCCCTGATGCATAACTCTCACACACACATAGAGACATGAACAGAAAGTTAAAGAGAGAAAGTCTGAGAGACAGACAAAAAAGAGAAGACAGTGGAAAAACGAAATAGAGAGTGTTTGTGTGTGTGTGAGAGAGAGAGAGGGGCAGACAAAAAGATAGAAAGCAAACAGAAAGAAAAGAGAGAGAAACCAGGCAAACAGAGGAAAAAAGGTAAAGAGAGAGACAGAGAGAGAGAGAGAGAGAGAGAGAGACAGAGAGAGAGAGAGAGACAGAGAGAGAGAGAGAGAGAGAGAGAGAGAGA
>JBBJLS010000028.1:3777060-3792488 GCA_037577275.1 Bryconaethiops microstoma | reverse complement strand
ACTGTACGTGCGGGAAAAACTAAACACAGATTTGAAATCAGCATGAAAAACACTACAGAACCCACAGAAACTGATCTGTGATGATTCTGACCTGTTGACCTGTGTTATCAATTATCCAGGTGAGAGTGTTGCTGATGACATGAAAGAAAAGACGAAAATGTGAACGCAAGCATCAGTCCTGTGTCATGCCAACAGTAAGGTACCCTGAGGCCATTCATCCGAGGGAGCGGCTCCATGGCCAGGAAACCTCCCAGACCTTAATCCCACTGAGAACTTTTGGTCAATCCTCAAGAGGCAGGTGGACAAACAAAAACCCACTATTACTCTATTTATTAAGAATTATTCAACTGCAAGGGCAGCTGGCTTGCCAGGCAGAACTAGTCACATGACACTCTCAGACACGCCTAATTACTCTCCAGGCTTTGCCATTTCCAACATACATAAATTCACAAAACCGTTAGTTCTGTTCTGTTTCCATATACAGACTTTATGGACTGGGGACAAACTCTTATGTTTCAAAAATAGGAGCAAAATTCAGTTTTCTGTAATGTTCTGTGATGTTATAACTTCAGTGTGGGCGGATGGAGCCAAAAGTGCTGTATTTTAATATGTGGACAGTATGGAGTGGGGAGTGCTTCATACTCACCTTTCAGCGCCTCCTGGAGGTAGCTCTTTATATAGGTCTGCCTCAGCTGGTCATCATGGGATGCCCGGTCATCGATCCCTGCAGCTGTGGTGATAATAGAGTGACCGTCTCCATAGCGATCTCTCACCCAAACAAGGACTCTCCGGAGCCCCCAGGGGATTACAGCCTGGCCCTTGTTTGAGAAGGTCCATGTAGGGTCATACGTGAGGGAGTAGCTGTGATCTTGGAACCCGGTCGAGGGGGTCTTGGACTGCTCTGACTGTGGGTGCACCAGCCGTGTTGTGAAGTGATTGAGAGCGATGAAGTCTAATGCTCCTTTGAGCTCAGCCCTCTCAGCCTCGGAGAAGCATGAGTTCCGGCGAGTACTTCTGCCAGGGCGCTCATCGTCTCTCAGGAAGGGGTCGAGGAAACGGGCAAGCTCAGTTAACATGAAGCGCTGAACAGCGTCTCTGTGCGATCTCACAAAGGGATTGGCTGGTTCCACCCAATCGGCGTGCACCGCAAAGCTCACCGCCCCCCCCTGGTGTTGGCGAAAGTGCGTGCGGTAAACGTTCCAAGCACGAGCGTGGGCTAGCAGCAGGTTTCGGACCACCCGTTCTCGGTCCTGTGCACTACCGTTATAAGCCTCCATCAGTCGGTTTGGCTCATTAACAGTGATCCAGATTCGCACCACCGGCCCAAACTCCCGATAGCAAAACGAGGCGTAGTTGACAAAAGCCTCCACCATGCTTGTATTCCTCCACCCACCACTGGCGTGCCAAGAACTGGGCAAGCCTAGTGTGGGAGACCGGAGGCTTGGCTGGTAGAGTGTGATGGCCGCCTGGAGGCCCTTCCTTTGGAGTTCCGACAGCATGCAGCGGTAATACCGCACCGCCTCCCAGTCCGCCGACAGGACGTCACCCCCTGGGAGGAGCTGGGACCAGTCCAGGCCGAAGCGGTAATGCGATGACCCTGTGATCTCTAGGAGCCGGATGTGACGCTGGATAGCCAGAAAGTCGCTGCACTGTGAGCCACGTGTCCGAAGCCTAACACCGACGACGGGACGGAGGGTTCCATCACCGCTGAAGTTCCAGCGATACAGAAGAGGATCGATGAACTGAGGGGAAAAAGGCCGTAGATGTACCTGCAATATATTAGACGGACACACAAACAAATCAGACTTCAATTGTGCACTAAGTCAGAGGTTCCAGGACTAGTCAGAGCACTCCTACCATGCAGACGCTCCACACACCTGATCCAAAACATTTCCTAAGCAAAGGCGAGTTTGGGAACCGTTGTTGTGAGGCTAACCCCAACGTTCCAATTCTTTTCTGTAAAAATATGAAACCTTTCTCTTCCCGCTCAAACTCCACCCACATCTTTGTTAACCCTTTACTGCATTAATTCTAAAAAAAGTTTCAATATCTTTGTAAACTGAAGATTAATAGATATATGATATGATTTTGGAGTTGCCATCTGCAGTGCGTGCAATGGGAGTTATCCAATCTGCTACAGGACACAGCAATGCTCAGCATCCAGACACGTGTATCACTTCTGAATACGAAAGAATGTTTAAACAATTTAAAAAGAAATATTAAAAATTGTCTCACCTGTAACAATTATATCCAAAAATCCCAATGAAATTGTAACAGAGAAATTGTGAGCTTCCACAGACTGAATTTACACTGTTTTTCCTGAAGTTGTTGTCAAATTTATAAATATTTAAATTTTTTAAAAATATTTTAGTCAGGCAACACAAATAGAAATTTCTTTGTTGTCATATGGCAAAGGCAAGCGATTCATCGATGTGGTTGCAACAGTGTTTCTCTAACTTCTTTGTCCCGGGCCCCAGTCATGTCAGGTTTCGGGCCCTGCATAGGGATCAACCCCAAAACATACATACACATTTATATTAAACATACAGGCCTGCCAGAAACATAGCACCTGAAACTCAGAACACCTAGAGACTCAAGACTGGACCTAATGTTTATACAAGCCTAGCACTAACTGGAAAACGAGCACGAACCCGAGAGAACTGAACACGCCTGGTTCAGTAAGGTGTTCGATCACTAGGGCAAGGGTTAAGGTTAGGGTTAAGATTAGGGTTAAGATTAGGGTTAAGATTAGGGTTAAGATTAGGGTTAAAGTTAGGATTAAGATTAGGATTAAGATTAGGGTTAAGATTAGGGTTAAAGTTAGGATTAAGATTAGGATTAAGATTAGGGTTAAGGTTAGGGTTAGGATTAGGGTTAAGATTAGGGGTAAGGTTAGGATTAGGAGTTAGGAAAACAATATTTTTGTATATAGTCTTTATTAAGTTCATACTGCACAGGCAACACCCAATTATCTTGTTTTAAAAGTGGTTAAGAAAATAATATAATAATAATGAAAAAATAAAATAAATGAAAAGGGGTTAATTGACAATGGCTGTCATCCTGAACCTGGAACAGGCTGGGATAAGACAAAGGCTGAGGGTTAAAAGTTTTGCTGTAAAAAGTTAAGGTCAGGAATAGGGTAAAGGTTAAGGTTAGGATTGGGGCTGAGGGTGAGGTTTAGGGACTAGACACGAGTCTAACCTTACCAGGATTCTAGTGCTCAAAATTCAGATAAAGTGCATTAATATTTAATACAACTGGTGTCATGCTGAACCTGTAACAGGATGGGGAGAGGCAAAGGTTAGGGGTTAAGACTGGGATTAGTTTTAGGATAAAGTGTTAAGGTCAGGGATGGGTGAAGGTTTAAAGTTAGGATGGGTTTGGAGAGTAAGGTCAAGGTAAACCTTACCAGGAGTCCACAAAAATTATTCCTTAAAAAGTATTAATATTCAATACAAACCACAATGAAACTGTTAAATCCATATACAAACAGGACTAAAATCTTGGAAGGATAGTTGAAATATTAATAAATAAATACATACATCAATAAGTTAAATAAAATTCAATCAATAAAATACATTAAGGATGTTGTTTCTGAATGAACCCATTAAGGGTCCAGGGATTCACTTTAGTAATCTGTTTAAATTCCATCCTGTGTCTTTGTTTCCCCTTCCAGGTTATCTTGGGTTCTAAACTTGCAATTGTCAAGTTGCTTAACCCATGTGTCTTAAAATGATTCACCAGGTAAGCGGTTCTTTCACCTTTAGTGACATCCTGTATGTGTTGTTTCAGACTCAATTTATTCTTCGTTTCACCTATATAGCGTTTTTAAGCTGTGTTTATAAGTAATACAATATACAATATTGTAAATCTCCAAGTTTAAGTTCCGTTCTATAGGTGTATCAGCAATAAAATTGATTGCTTTGAAATCCTGCTGAGCCTGCTGAGGGATTCAGAGTCAAGGTTAAGGTCAGGGTTAGGGTTAGGGCTTGGACTAAGCCTAGGCTTAGGGTTTGGGGGGGGTTTCGGATAGTTGGACGTAGTGTGTGCTGCACTCGATGACTCAGATGTTTTTCTGGAGTTGGTGGAGTTGGTGGAGTTGGTGTTGCATGCGCTGAAAAAATTTTGACACCTTTGTTGTAGAATGTCAAAACAAGGGGCGGGGTGTGAAGTCAAGGGGGCGGGGTGGGAAGTCAAGGGGGTGGAGTGTGAAGTCAAGGGGGTGGAGTGTGACATCAAGGGGGAAGAGTGTGAAGGCAAGGGGGCGGAGTGTGACGTCAAGGGGGCGGAGTGTGGCCTGCAGGGACAGAAGCACTGAGAGCAGACCTGGTCCAGCTAAAGCAGGACTCCACAGACCGGCAGGAGCATCATCATGGACTGGCGCCGGTCTGCGGCCCATAGCTGGAGAAACCAGGATTTAGAACACCGCCCTCTAATTTTAGGACTGCTGGTGTTGTAGCAGTGAGCTTTAGTTCTTTCTTACAGCTCACAATAAGTCAGACTGCTTCCTAAAACACATGTGAAACCTTAATGATGAGCTCTGTGCAGTTTAAAAGGTGTTTCACTGATGTATCTGTTGCAGAAACAATTTGTGATTTTCGGGTGACTACTGAGTTCTAGTTTAGTAGCAACAAGAGCAACTAAAGAAGCAAAATTTAGACTAAAACATGTCCAGTTGAAGTGGGTGAATGTTCAGTGTGCACAGCACAACTCTTCACGTTCCCCTCGTCACCCTCCCTGCACTCACCTGCAGGGTAAAGTCTGCCACTCCGAAGTGGAAGTCACAGGGAAACTGACCAGTGACCTTCTGTTCTGTCTCATTTCTAGGAAAGCCGTTGTCTTTGATGACCTGCCTATAGTACTGCGCTGTTGTCTTCGGGATCCTGGTGCGTTGAGGTTGACTGAAGTCTATATAGAAGAGCCCTCTTCGCACGCCGTACCCATTGTTCCACTCAAAGCCATCCACCAGAGACCAAGCTGTGTAGCCAAACACCTTTACGTGGTCAACAACCACAGCTGGAGCCCACAGAACACAGAGAGTTTAACTTCAGCATATGTTGATATGATGCCCAAAGAAAGGTCACGTACATGTTCTCACAACTCACCTTGCAGCACATGGTTGATGAACCTTTTCATGAGGTAAAGGGCCACCGTGTCCTCCACTTCTATGGAGGCATCAGAGAACCAGCCGCTCTCTGCCACCAGCACCGGGGGATCCCCGTACTCCTGCCGAACCCATGCCAGAACCTTTCTCAGGTTCAGTGTCCCTGACTGGCCAAAACTGGACGTGCTGCGAACCGCTCGGACCGTGTCAGGCCCAAACGCCAGGGAGAAGAAGTCGGCCGTGCCGCGCACCCGGAGTTTCTCCTCTGGGCTGAACTCTGGGATGAGGCCTTGGCGTGACGCGCGCAGGGAGTCTGGGTAGTCCCCACTTCCGTGTATGGGCCCAGCGAACCAGCCAATCACAGCCTCCATAGACGTCTGGCATAACTCCACATTGACTGCTGTGGCCTGTCCCTTGAAAGGCTCCACCCAGTGGGAGCCAAGCGTGATGGATACCTGGCCACGCTGGCGGGGACGGAACCACTTGTCATATATGTGCCAGGATTCTGCATGAGCCTGTAAATGTAAAGGTAAATAAAAAGTAAATAAAAGATCAATAAAACTCCCTTTCCCTGTGGACTTCAACATGTCGGTACAAAGGCACTTTCCGGTGCAACCTGACTTTGACAGCAGCTGCACTTTAAGCTTGTTATTATGCAACAATAAATGACTTTGTAGATTTCTGGCAACATGTAGAAAATGATTAATCTTGCTGCAGTCTGCTACACTGTAAAAAGCAACTGAGACTGTATATGTGATAAACGTTTTAACCCAAATCTACTAAGGTTGAGGAACATGTTCAGAAAACATATAGAATCTGTATTTTTCTAGCTGTTTTAGTAACTAATTCCACCTCAGTGAGCTCAAGGTACTCACTTTTTTAAGTCAAAAGGAAACACCACTGATTTCTCACAATTTAAACATGAAGATACAATGCTCCATTCTGGAGAAACTCACATAGTCAGAACATCCGTCTCCAAAGTTCCCTCAGTATCATATTACTTGATGCCTAGGACATTGTTTTACATTGTTCAACACAGATTTACCTCTTTTACCTTTATCAGTACTTAAAGAGTAATACTGAAGGTTCATGGATTGTAAATTATTGGGCTATATTTGTATTTGTAGACATTGATTCCTCTGATTCTATTCACCATCACTGTACAGAAAGTCGATATTGTATCCTACAACCACTGGCTGTTTACAACTAAGCATAGAGCAGAACTGGGATTCCCCTTTTTTGTGTACATTTCTCCTCACTGCTCAAAAGAGGAACTACTCTAAAAACCTCCTTCCTCAGTTTTACTTTAAAATTTTGAATTCAAAACGTTCATTCCCTTTATGTTTAATTTTTTTAAATTCTGAAATATTTTAAAGTAGCTTTTGAAAATGGCTTTATTTATAATATTATTTAGATTTGTCTGTAAACACTCTCGGACACACACCAAGGACTCGGCCAGTGATGAGATGGCCCATAAAGTGCTGTTCAAAGTTCACAGCCCTGAAGCATTGTTATCTCTGAGAGGCATGTCAATGAACAGCATCAGAAGAGGCAACCACTTATTATTCTGCACCAGTTCCTCCAAACATCCAGCCAAGAGAAATGAACCTTGCCATTCACCTCTGACCTTGTGCCCTGGCACTCACCCTGATGAGGTTGTGTGCTACCACGAAGGGGTCGGCAGGGTCGCCGGGCACCCCTGGAGCATGAGTCCCAGTCCCGTATCCCAGGAGCGCAACAAGGAGCGGGTTATGCATTGTGATCCAGTATTGGACGTCTCGGCCGAATGTTGCAAAACAGAAAGTGGCATAATCGGTGAAGACTCGCACCATCTCCGGGCTCTTCCAGCCACCCAGACGCTCCTGCAAAGTTTGGGGCAAATCCCAGTGGAACAGTGTCACCACAGGCTCCAAACCCAGCTCCCTCAACCTGCCGATTAGACGCCGGTAGTGTTCCACCCCGGCAGGGTTTGGGGTTCCCGTGGCATTCCCGTCTGGGAAAAGCCGAGGCCAGGACAGTGAGAAAGCATAAAAATTCACTCCGAGATACTGAGCCGACTCTATGTCCTGCTCCCAGAGGGCGTAACTGTCACTGGTTGTGTCTGCTGTTGCCAGGCCTGTCCTGTTCCCCTTTCCATGGGAACTGTGGGTAAAGTGGTCCCAAATAGATGCCCCTTTCCCGTCCCGATCCCAGGCGCCTTCTGTCTGGACTGCCGATGTTCCGACGCCCCAGAGGAAACTCTGAGGAAACGTTCCCGACAGAAAGTTGCTGTGGTTCAGCGGTTGCTGCCAAAGGCTCCTCCCGTCCCCCGACACATACTCCACTCCGTCCCACACACAGGTTGTCAGGAGAAGGAGGGACGGATGGAGCGAGAGGAACGAGTAAGACGAGAGTAAGCGGATCATCTTGATGGCGGTTATCCGTCACTTCGGATACAGCGTACGAGGAAGTCCGGGGTCAGAACCTGGACTCATCCTGAACCACACCACGGGCCAGGAGAGGAAAAAATACAGGATTCTGGGAGGAAGAGAAGGTCTCATCTGATTGTGTTACCTGTCTGAATTGCCCTAGGACTCTAGTCTCTCTCCCTCGCTCACCCACACACATGTAACCAGTCAGATGCTCACTGATGTCAGGAAGGAGGACCTCTGATCAATGATTAACACGAACTCTAATCCTCTCACACAGCTATCATTCCCTCTGTTCCTCTCACTCCTTCCCCCTCCCATCTCTTTGAGAAGGTGACGGACTAAGCGATAGAGAAAGAGAGAACGAGAGAGAGTGGGACAGACAGATAATGCATGGTTATAAAATAATAACTGTACCTCATTAATTGAAGAGTATTTTAATCAGAGATGAATCATTTCCGCAGCTCCTTGCAACGAGTGGAGAAATTGATGAAAAGTGCAGATTCTAAACTCTTCATCAAGTTCTCAAAAGGAGATAGTTCATTATGTTTAGAATTTGACTTTAAAATGTTTTATAAGCTTTATACAAACGTTTAACCCAATAGTGCACTCCGGGGAACCTCAGGGACTTCAAAAACCTCATATAATGGAGTTACAAGCGGTTGCAGGAGCTTCTAACTACCTCACCTGGTTCCATCAAGCATCGTACTTCAGCTCCTCAGAGCCCACCCTTCATTTACAGAGGAACACCCTAAAGCAGGGGTTCTCAAACTTTACATTCAAAGGTCCAAATGTCATTTCTAGACAAGGTCAAATTTCTGGGACAATAAGTGATAAGCAAATCCCTTTGATTAAATTTGCTTATAACACACAACCAAAAGAAAAGGCGCTGTTTGCTTATAACTGTTTGCTTGTGAACGGAATCCACTCTCACTTTTGACAGTGAAGTGTAATTTGCACTGTAGTTTTACGAAAAGATTGAACAATAACTTTGATTAACTTAATTACTTTTATGCCTCAGCAAATAAAGTGGCGACGGGACAGAACAGCTCCGTCTCTCTGGTATTTCTCTCACTCGTGCTCGAGAACTGAAGCGTGCCAACGTTGCGCCGACTGACAAAGTTGCTTCGGTTAATCTCAGGCCGGGATCGGCGTGAAAATCAAAAATATGTTATATTTTACAAAACTAATAATTTTGTATTGCGTCAATGGACTCGAACTATGATGTGTGGACTGGGTCCGGAATGACTTGATGTTCGGTCCGGACTTTGAGAATTGCTGCCCTAAACAGATCCACCAGTGTGGAAAGCTGAAGAACCCCAAGAGGTCCGGGAGGAGCCTGGAATGTCCACTCATTTATAAATCAAATGTTAATGAGACCAATTACATTAGTGTAATTACATAATTACAGATTACCTACATAATGTGTTGTGATGATACAGAAACTACTGCTTTTATACAACAGTTCTGCACAACAACAAATAAAAAGTGAAGCAAAGAAGCACCATACATTGTATCTATCCTGCTTTAATAGGATAGATATTAAAGCAGGATAGATACAATATCCTGCTTTTTCCACCACAAAAGTGTTTAATAATAAGGACGTAAAACTGCCTGGTTCAGCACAGCGTTTCCAGCTTTTGCCTAAACTGGAAAAGAAATTTATGTGAAATTTACCTGAAAATGTGTATAGTGGCAATTCTTGCCAAAATGAGCAAACTTCAAAAAGCAGCTGTGTCAGTGTGACATAATTTATTTGTGTACAGTCACTTTTTTGATCATGAGCCACTTCTCTCTGAGCAAGGTGGTTTTGTTCAACCACAGGTTGAGAATTTTGATGTAGGCCTGCTGTCACGCTCTCCTCCAGATTCTGACCAGCTCATATATTATCCTATAGAAGTTAAGCTAATGTGTGTAAATGCTAAAGTTGTAGTCGAAACCACCTTTGTCAAGTCCAGGTCAAGCCTCTGTGTTTGCTACATATATAGAATGGCATGTGTAGAAAAAAGGGCCAAAGGTAAAGATGAGCAGAGCTTCACTCAGAATAGGGAAGTCAGCTGCTAGAGAAGTGAAGGGTGAGTTTTTATGTCAGAAGAAGCTGCAAACACAGGGTTTTAAGGGAAAGCTATTCAAGGGATAGTTTCCATATAAGATCAATAGACAGTGAGTCTGTGTGCATGATCCATGAAGCATTTACACACACACACACACACACACACACACACACACACACACAAGGCATGAGGCATTACCATTTGAGGATGAGTAATACTGAGTAAGGAATATTTGACCTTGTATTGATTGGGACATATTTAAGAAGGAGGAGACACTGAAGCGGAGGAGGAGTTTTGAACATTCAGTGGGTGTCATCTTGAACAGAGGGGAGTGGTGTAAAAGTCTATTTAATGAATATGGACTTGAGAGAAAACAGATCATCTGACCACTGTTCTCTTAATAAACAGAGTCGCTTCAACTTTCTGACTGTCTGCGGTTGGTTTGAAAAGGTTTGGATTCCTGCGTTAACTTCTCTACTACAAGTCTGAGCTTCTCTAGTCCTGCTGAATACTAAAGTAGAACATTTGTAATCTTTTTTTGCCACGTCACTGAAGTACGAACCATAGTACACATTTTTTGCCATGTACATTTTCAGTCTGTTGTCACGGAAACCCTCTGGAATTGTTCTGAGTGCAGTCAATCAGGTCTCCGGCCACTTAAATGGGCATTTCATCGAAAGTAAAAAATGTGACCATTGCTATGTGTGTCGTAGACGTGCCCACTCTCCTCCTACAGTGATGGTACAGCTATCTATGGTTTATAAGACTGGGAAGATTCCCTTCTGATGATGCATCTTGACAGTGGTAGGAGCTTTTGAGGCCTTTTGTCTGAATGCATTAGGAAGCCAGAAAGCTAACACTACTGCTGGGAAGCCAAATATCAGTGGATTTCTTAACTGCAGTGGGGATGAGGGTTAATTTTCATGTTATTTATTTATGTAATGCTTGGTCTCACTGAGATACAAAATGTTTCCAAATCCTAACTTCTGCAAGACTAGAGTGTGCAGTGCTCTGCTGCTAGTACTACAAAGAACATATTGGTACTTTTTCATCCCCATAAAGATTGTTGTTCCTTCTCTCTGGGTCGACCTGAGGAGGACCGGTTCCCCTTCTGAGTCTCGGTTCCTCCCGAGGGTTCTTCCTCCAGCTGAGGGAGTTTTTCCTCGCCTCTGTCGCCTTTGTCTCACTAGAGACTCGGACCTGGACTCAGTAAAGCTGCTCTGTGACAACCTGGTTGTAAAAAGCGCTATATAAATAAAATTGAATTGGATACTTTTGAGCCAGAAAACACGTTCTAAATTTGATTCCGCCTTGCTCCAGCTGTCTGCAATATCCAGAAGCAATTATACTTCTGTTTGGTGCCCCAGGGTGAACAACAAAACATTCAGAAAATGACTGCTGTATGGCATGGAGTCGACCACGGCGATCTAATAACAGCGAGGTTGATCAGATTTTTCTGGCCAAGGTGACGATGACCTCATCTGTTTGCACCTCAGGAACCGGACATAATGGCAACTCTGGACACAGCTAGACATCATCAGGAGGGCTTGATTAAATCAGACTGGTGCTCGACCATGAACAGTACGACAGACTGAAAAAAACAACAGTGAAGCTCTTTGGAGAAGAGTGGATTTGTTCCTTTCAGAGACAAAGAGATCTGCAAACTCTAATGTTGCTTAGTTATGGTTCCGGCGTCGCTGGGCTGTTTGTAAAGTGTTTTCCACGGTATCTAGGGAGTCTGAAGGAGAACAGAGTGTTTAATTTCATCACCATCCTCTAACCAGAAACACGGATCCCAGAATCGCAATTAAATTTGACGCAGACCCATCTCAAATGCATCTGGGCTTTTAACATGTGTGTTTGTGTCCATTCAGGTCAGAGCAAGAAATGAAACATGCACTGGTCTCTATCTAATTAAATGATCAAACAGAGCATGACCCACTTTTCCCGCTACCTTGCTCATGTTGCTACATTGCTTACTATGGACTAACCATGGTGAATTGGGTGAAGCTGTTTGGGCTTCCTGTGCTTGATCAGTTCACAGAGAAGATCAATGAGATTCCCAAAATTTCACCCCAACCCAGGACTCTCCTCATGACATGAAGCCCAACCATGGATGGCTGAGGTGATTAAATTTCAGGGTCTCAGCTTCTCACTGTCTTTGGTTTTCAACTTCTTTGTACTGTTTAAGCTTCTTGGCCCCTCATTGGTGGAAAGTAGCTCCTCTCGAAAGCCACACCCTCAGTTCTTACCACAGTGACCCATCTCTTTTTCTGCAAAAGCTAAATGAAGAGCTTTCTGTGCATTAGTGTTTATTTAAAGGGCTGGCCTTCGTTCACACTGACCCTGGCGCACCTGTATCCTGGTATCCCTCACTGCTTTATCCTTTCGGTCAGGTGAGCTGCCAGACAACCGTATGCATTTTGTACCTTCGGATACTGAAGACTGAAAACCTCCTAGATATATGAGCACTGTGAGGTGGTGGCACGCCAGGACGCAGCGGCGACCTGGGAGCAAGCATTGGTGTGTTGTTTCTTTATTTACGTTTAGTATTCTGCTGCAACCTAATCTTCTGCAAGAAATGAAGCTCATGTTTGATCTATAAAGCATCGCTCGTCGAAGACACAGTGGAAAATCGACGTCGCTACAGTCTGTTCCGAACCAGCTCTTCTCAGTGTTTTTCTGTCAAATGTACGCTCCATTGACAACAAAAGTACAGAATTACAGAAAGCCTGACTAAACAAGTGGGTTTTCAGAACGCTGTTCATAGACTTCAGTTCAGCATTCAGCACCATCATTTCACAGAGACTGGTAGGAAAACTACGTCTACTGGTGATGAACACCTCACTCTGTAACTGGGCCCTTGCTTTCCTAACTAACAGGCCTCAGGTTCTCAGTATTGGAACCAGCACCTCCAGGACCATCAGCCTGAGCACCGGATTGCCTCAAGGATGCTCAGCCCACTATCGTTCACCCTGCTGACGCACGACTGTGCTGTCCAGTTCAGCACAAACCACATCGTCACGTTTGCAGATGACACAACAGTGGCGGGGCTCATAAGGAACAACCACGAGTTCGTATACAGAAAGGAGGTCCGACAGCCAGGGGACTGTTGTCGAGACAACAAGGAGATGGTTTTTGAATTCAGGAGGACCTCTGGCCTGAACACCCCACTTCGCATAAACCACTTGAGAAAGTCAGCAGGGAAGTTCTTGGGTGTGCGGATGACGGACAACCTCAGCTGGACATTCAACAACACCACCGTCATCAAGAAAGCCAGCAGAGCCTCTGCAGAGACTGCCTAAGACCCGCCTTCCCCCTTCCAACCTCGCCACCTTCTACCGGGAGACCATCGAGAGCATCCTCTGCAGCAACATCACCTCCTGGTTTGGCGACATCGGCGACTGTGAGCCCCATCAGTGGAAGCTGGGCCCCTCCCACCACTCACTGAACTGTATAAGAAACGCTGTGTCCACTGCACAACCGGCATCATCGCAGATCCCACCCACCCCTCACACAGACTGTTTTCCCTCCTGTCGTCTTGGAAAAGATTCAGAAACATCAGAACTGGGGGTTAAGGGTCTTGCTCAGGAACCCAGTGGTGGTACTGAAGGTAGGATTCGAACCCATGACCAGAGGGAGGTATCTTACCTACTAGGCTCCACCACCACCACCTTACCACAATTTCCCTCAGACACTTAAAAAAAAAGCTACTCCTTGCTGCTCTGACCTGTTTACACACTTGCTGCCAAATTCTGCTCTACCTCGAAAGCATTCTTATTTGTACTTCCTGCCTGTTTTGTACTTTGATGCTGTAATATAATGTTGAAGCAGTTTTTGTCTCTTGTCTTGTTTCTATTTTGCACTGCGACGTCCAGCTGCGCTGAGTCTTCTTGTGACTTGTTCAATGTACACTATTTCAAACCTCTGTGTATGTGGCAGGGCTGACAATAAACTCTCCTGAATCTTAAATATTAAAATCCCATTTGGTCCAGCAGACATAACTGAATGCTTAGAGAACTCTCTTCGATCCACACGAGACCACATCGCACCTCTCTGAGGTAAAAGAGTCGCTGGTATAATGATCAAACGCTCGCTTTTGACTACAACAGCGCTCTTACTGCGGCACACGCAGCCTATTTATCTTCCCTCACTGAGGCTAACAAACATAATCGCAGGTTGCTTTTTATTACAATTTCTAAACTAACTAGGAACCACGGAAGTGCAGAATCACAGCTACCTGCAAACTACAGTGATTTTATGGACTTTTTCAACAATAAAGTTGAAGTCATTAGACAATAAATTCAAACTAGAAGTTTAACTCCACTTCACAGATACTGTTCAAAACTTATAGAGACGCTGACATGTTTCAGTCCAAGCAGTTCAGTTATTCACAGTTATTCTCTCGTCAGAATCTTCTACCTGTACACTTGACTCTATTCCTACAAGCCTGCGTAAAGAAGTCCTACCAGTAATTATCAGACCTCTCCTATCAGTACTAAACTCCTCACTTAGGACTGGTTTCTGCCATAAGCCTTTAAACTAGCAGTTATTAAGCTTCTGTTAGAAAAAAATTGATCCGTGCGAGCTCTCAAATTATCAACCTATTTCCGATCTACCGTTTCTGTCTAAGATTTTAGAGAAAGTCATTTCACCAACAGTTATGTTCATTAGAGCATAAGAACCGCATATATGAAAAATTCCAATCCGAGTTCTGGCCTCATCACAGCACCAAAACAGCCTTGTTGTGCACATCTACCTTCCAAGCGGCGCACCTGGGTTCGTTTCCCAGCCAATGCATAGTCATTCGGTTTCAGGTAGCTGACGGCCTTTGGTTAGGGAGATGCCCCTGCGATCAGAAGTTCATGGGTTCAAATCCCAGGACTGCTAATGTCACCACTGAGGTTCCCTTTGAGCAAGGTACCGTCCATCCCCACACACTGCTGCCCGGGTGTCCGCTGTCCGGCAGCCCCTTGCTTTACTTGATGAATGGGACAAATGCAGAGAAAGAATTTTACACTGCGTGCTGTGCTTTGATGTGTTCACACGTGAGATAGTAAAGTATCTTTTACCTAGAAAACCTGGTCACAGTCACAGCCTGGTTTAGATCACACCTGACTGACAGCTGTCAGTCTGGAAGAGTTAAGAGGGAATCCTCAGCGCCCACCAAAGTGAAATATGTTGTCCTGCAAGGTTCTGTCTTAGGACTAGGGTTGCAAAATTCTGGGAGTTTTCAAAGTTGGATTTAACAGGAATTTATGGGAATAAATTATATTGTATCATAATTAAAGCTACTGCAGATACAGTTGAGTATCTATACTATTCCTCAATCACAGGCACAGCATATTTACTGCAGGTCTATTGCTGCCACACCCCCTGCATGCATTGTGCACTCCTCCATCACACGCACGATGATTTCTAGAGCTCTGAACTACTAAAGCTACTTTTTGATGATATTATGAGGTGGGTAATATTTGAGCTATGGTGTTAAAGTTTAACTAGCAGCTATTAAATCAAAATGTTTTCAAACTCCCAAACTTTTTCTAAGTCCAAAACCAAACGGAGTCGGAGAGATGCGCTGTTGCTGATTTACTCGAGGTCTCAGCTGTGGCCCGTGGGAGCTGCTCTTCATCCAGTCTTCTACCGCTCTCTCACTCTCTCTCTCTCTCTCTCTGTCTCTCTCACTCTCTCTCACTCTCTCTGTCTCTCTCACTCTCTCTGTCTCTTTCTCTCTGTCTCTCTCTGTCTCTCTCTCTGTCTCTCTCTCTGTCTCTCTCTCTGTCTCTCTCTCACTCTCTCTGTCTCTCTCACTCTCTCACTCTCTCTGTCTCTCTCTCTCTCTGTCTCTCTCTGTCTCTCTCA
>JBBJLS010000028.1:3766713-3776960 GCA_037577275.1 Bryconaethiops microstoma | reverse complement strand
TCTCTCACTCTCTCTGTGCACAAGTTTTTATACATCTTTAACATTTAAGCATCCACCCTTCCAACACATCCCACTGATCGATTCTCTTCCAATAGGAAAAATAGGGACTTAGATCCACCTTCTTTACCCAGTAAAGTCCAATCTTCTATCTCTCTAGCTACGTCACTACCTATGGAAAATATAGGGAGTTTCCTTCACTTGATTTGCTTGTTCCTCCCTGTTTGTTTCAACCAATAATTACAGATTTGGCCATCTTCTGATTCTTATTTCAGTCTATGCCTCCAGTCGCCCTCTGACCAATTAAATTGATCACTAATTTGCCTAGCTCCTCCTCTTCTGGCACCGTCCAGTCTGGACACCTGCGTTCTTATCTTTATACACTTATAAGTTACTGCCATCTTCTTTCTGAGGGCCTGTGTCAAAAACTGGGCCTCTGGCAGAGACCCACCCTCTCTAGTTCAAGCTCTACTTTGTTGGGGCTTTTTGGTCAGACATGAGATTTAAACTTAACTGTAGAGGATGTTTTACATTAAAACCCATATAATTATGCCCAGCCAATCACTGTTGATCAGTAAAATACCTCTTCACCTCCTGCTAGACGATTTTATGTACCTATACAAGATTTTATACATCGGTTGTAAAAGATTTTGAAGACCATTTCATTTGTTCAGCCAACTCTACATATCTGCATTGCCTTAGTGTTTTTTTACACATTTTTTTTGTCTTATTCAACAGAAAAAAGCCACATACACCATCCAGTGTGTGGAGGCATCTCACACCGGCTAATGTTGATATTTCCAAAATCCCAGAACTAAAGTTCCCATGGAAAGTTTCTGGAAATATTCCAGGAATTTTGAACCCCTTCGCAACCCAACTTAGGACATCATTTATTTTCTTTGTACACGCTGCGAAAACATGGCATTATCTTTCACTGCTACGCAGATGACACACAACTTTATATCTCTGCCAACCCAGACGATAAACACGGATTAAATAAGATTATATAAGAGGACGGTGTTAAAGATAGAAAAGACTCAGCACAGATAAAACAGCTCCTTCTTCTAGGACCAAAAACTGCTAGAAACAAACAGTGTGGGCCAATGCTTGATTTTGCTGGTTCCTCAGCTTCTCCAATGTCAACTGTAAAAAATCTTGATTTCATTATTGATCCTGAACTTTCATTCGATGAACATACAAGTACTGTTGCTAAAATTTTCTTCATCTATGAAATATTTCTATGCTAAGAAATGCTCTATCCCTCCATGATGGAGAAAAATGTGTCTACGCCTTTATTACCTCCAGTCTTGCTTATGTAACAGCTTGCTGTCAGGCTCCTTTAACAAGAACCTAAAGAAGCTTCAACAAGTCCAGCTAGAGTCCTCAGTAGAACCAGGGAATTCAACCACATTGCCCCAATTTTATCAAGACTTCATTGGCTTCCGATCAAATTTTGTATTGGTTATAAAATTTTACTATTGACATATAAGCAGGTCATCTGCACGTGACCCGCCCCACCAGAGGAGACGGCTACTGTCCGTTCGAGGGGGTACGAAGGTATCTTCATACCAGCCTTCCACAAACAGCCCACTTCCGCAAACATCTACGAATTCGCGGATGCAACAATTCGCTTCATTGGCACTCTGATCGACACCATCATTCCCACGGCAACGGTTCAAACCTTCCCCAACCAGAAACCATGGATCGTGCCGCTCTCAAAGCACGGACCACCGCGTACAATGCAGGTCTCACTTCGGGCGACACGTCAGGTTACAAAACTGCTTCTTATGGCTTAACCTCAAGCTGTTCTTCTGACCGGGAGACCACAGACAGTGAGAGTGGGTGAGTAACGACAGGGCTCCACACTGGTGTGTGCTGTACTCCCTCTTTACCTCAGACCGTGTGACCGGACACACCAGTTCGGTGAAGTTCGGTGGCTTGGTGTGAGGAAAATCACCCTCTCCATGAACATTAACAAACCATGGAGATGGTGATCGACTCATACCCCACTCCAGATCAACGAAAGCCCAGTGGAGAGGGTCAGTGGTTTTAAGTACCTTGGTGTCCACGTCCTGAGGGCCTCGTCTGGAACACACACACTGACTTTCTCACTGCCAGAGCCAGACTCTGCGTCTAACTTCTGAGTCGGTTAAAGAGGTTTAAGGTATCCACCGTCATCCAGAAAAGGTTCTACATGGGAGTCATCAAGAGTATCCTGACTGGAAACATCACAGCCTGGTCTGGGAACTGCACAGTTCAGCACAAAGCCCTACACGGTGTGGTGCGTGCATCTTAATAAAAAATGTATAAAAAATGTTTTTTTTTTTTAATTAAATTTCTATTAAGATAGATATTGTCTTGTCTTGTCAATTCTTTGTAGTGGAGCTGGGGAGGTATCGCTGGAAAAGCACATCACTGTATGTTGAACTACATACAGTGAACTTGAACTTAACACTTGAACTTGAACTTAACAGTGAATAAATTTGTACATGAAGGCCTTCTTTTGTTGGTTATCTCTATAGAAACTCTCTTTCTGTCTCTCTCTGTGTTCCCCATTCTTCTTTGCTTCCTCACCAGGTTTCTTCCTCCAGCTTTGGGGAGTTTTCCATCGCCCTCGGCTCATAAGCGGCTCGGAGCTGGATTCTGTAAAGCAGATTTGTGACAACATTGGTTATAAAAAGTGCTATATAAATAAAATTGAACTGAACTCAATTGAAAAGCACATGGGTCTCCTCAGATATATTCTTGCAGTATTTCTGTCACTCTTGTATCTCTTTGGTTTCCTCTGCTTGACCTTGTAAGTCGCTCAGCTGAATTAATATGAATGAAGGATCAAAGGTTAGATGACTGGAAGCCATAAGAGAATCATGAAGCCTCCTAATTCTGCTCTTCAGGACAAAGCAGTCCATTATCTCTGCACATCACCGTGTGAAACTGACGAGTCTGGCAGTATTGGTAGCAGGAAGCATTTCTGTTTTGAAGAAGTGTCTCTGCAGGGGAAACAAAAAAGCAGAAGAGAAGTTTCATTATTTTAATGACCTGCTTTCACATTCCCAACTTCTTTTCTGTAACATCATGTGGGCGCTGGTTCAAAAACATGCTGTTAAACCGGAGCTAAACCTCCACAATAAAACGGGTTCTTCAGCAAACTGGTAGGTAAACTGTCCTTAAATAATGTGGCTTTTTAATGAATTTGGTATCTGCTTTAAAGGTCCCTGCCTCAGAGGAAATTAAATTTGAATAGTTGTACCGAAACCAGATGGTGGATATCGTAATATTTCATAACAAGCGGTTGAATCTTTTAAAAGACTCATATATGTCTCTTACTGTACTTATTTGTGAATTTTTAACATAATTCTAAACTTTAAATAATGGTACCAAAACCAGATGGTAGATGTAATATTTCATAAGAATTTAATTTTTAATGTCCTCATTTTTCAACTTTTTCAACACATTTTTAATCTCATCACGCAAACTTGGCTTTAACACTATGTATTTTCTGCACAAAGGGAAAATATATATTCTACAAATATATTCTAAACATTTATACTTGTTTAGAATCATTTTATCCAGAGAAACTGTCTTATTTTATTGGTAGATAAAAATGTTCAAAACTAGCAAAATGATCTGCCAGGAGAATGACAGTTTCTCAGGGTAAAATGACTTAAAACCAGTGTAAAATGTACAGAAATATGTAACATTCTTACAATTATCTCAAAATAAGAAATATTTGGTACATTGTCTAGACAAGAGATCATATTTTGGTGCATACAAATACAGCCTGTGTTCAGTATCTATTTTAGGTAAACTGCAGTTTAAGGTACTTTTCTTTAGGTTTGCTACCCAGTCCTTATACTTACCACAGTATTCACTGTCATTGTTTTTGTTTTAACAAAGAATAAAAAGGAACCAATACATATAAATGTAAAAGTTGCGTTCCAGTAACTAAGCAACATCCACCCCAATTTTGCTTATATTTTCTCTCTGCGCCCTTTACAGACAGCAAGTGGTTCACAAGAATAATGAAGATATTTGTGTACACCATTTGGCTCTTGTGGGTACTTCAGGCATCCCTCTTGGCCATGGAGACAGTGGTCCTCAATTACTCATCTAGAAACCTCTCTGCTGTTCCTTCAGACCTCCCGTCATTCGCTCAGCGCATTGATCTCTCTCAAAATCACATTCAAACACTTAGGAAATGTGATTTCTGCAAAACACCCAACATCCAATTTCTCAACCTCTCTTGGAACATACTAGTGGAGATACACCTGGACACATTTGCTAGTGCTCCTGTTCTGCAAACGCTAGATCTGTCGCACAACAGACTTCAGAACTTGTCCAATCAGCAGTACCTGCTGCAAGCACGAAGTCTGAAGTACTTGGACCTATCATCAAACATGTTTGCAGCTATGGCCCTTGGATCCGAGTTCTCCAAACTCAGAAACCTTAGGTGGCTTGGCTTGAGTGCCGACACCATCCAGAACGACGACTTTTCCAGCATTTCTCATCTCTCGCTCCAGACTCTCTTTATCCAGGCTCAGAATCTGAAGCATTACGAAAAAGGAAGCCTTATGGGACAAAAAACTAAAAATGTTTCTATTGTAATGTCAAACAAACCCCTTGACCAATCAATAATCATCGATGCTCTGGAATCGTTCAGGGAAGTAGAGCTCGGAAGGTTAGAAGGCCCAGAGGACTTCCTCAGAGAACTGGTGATGCGCAGAACAGCCATTCGAACAGTCCATTTACGCCTGTCTGATGTTCAGAGCACTTGGAACGTAATGACAGCCTTTTTCAACAGTGTCCTAATGTCCTCTATCCGCCAGTTCAGTATGTCCAGTCTCACTTTGACTAACATGAATGGTGGTACGCATGTGTTGCAAAACTCCAACCTAGACTCTTTTAGTGTCAGGAAGTCGTCGGTGACTGTGTTCATCTTCAAGCAGAAAACGCTCTATGACTTCTTTATTAACATGCCTGTAAGGAACCTCACTTTGGCTCAGACACCTATAGTCCATATGACCTGCCCAGCAGCCGTTAGCATGTTACAGACGCTTGATTTGTCGGACTGTGCCCTGTCTGAGAACGTCTTTTCCAAAGGTCTTTATGAAGAATGCGATACCTTGACAAATCTGAAGATGCTGATCCTGAAGGGCAATAATCTCAGACACTTGATGCCCCTCACTTCACGAGTTAGGCTTATGGGCTCCCTGACACATGTGGACTTTAGCCAGAACTCTCTGACCTACGAGGAGAGTCAGGGGCGCTGTAAGTGGCCTTCCAAAATCACCTACATGGATTTGTCTTCAAATGGGTTTGACCAGACTGTTTTCAAGTGTTTGCCAAATGCTCTAGTCACTCTCAACCTCCAGAACAACCAGATCTCAGCAGTCCCTGCAAACATCTCTGGCCTGGACTTTCTCAGAGTTCTGGATCTCACAGCTAACCGTTTGCTGGATCTTCCAGACTGTCTTGGGTACCCAAACCTACAAAGACTTGTAGTGCGTGGGAACTCCCTCCATGTACCTTCGCCGGGCACCCTCGAGACCTGTCCACACCTGACTGTTCTGGACACTAGTCGTAACCCCTACATCTGCACCTGCCCTTTACGAGAGTTCACCACGCTTATTGACCATAATAAAGGTACACTGGGCGGTTCAAAGGCTTGGAAGGACCGCAGGATCACTTTGGACCACTGGCCATATGGGTATCGCTGCAGTTATCCAGAATATAGGAGGAATACACTGCTTCAAAACTTCAGTGTAATTGAGATAAGCTGCAGTGCAGGACTTCTGGCCACCACCATGTTGGTCCCAGCCATCACTGTAGTGGTTGTTATGACTCTCCTATGCCGTCGGCTAGACATCCCATGGTACCTGGGAATGATGTGGAAATGGACTCGGGCTAAGCATCGTGCACGAATAGCTCAGCAACAACCAGAGGAGTTGCAAGGGGTGTACTACCATGCTTTCATCTCATATAGCCAACGTAACTCCAACTGGGTGAAAGGCCAACTCTTGCCCAAGCTGGAGGGCGAGGACTTAAACACAAGCCATGACAGACTCAGAGTGTGTCACCATGAGCGGGACTTCATCCCAGGGAAGCCGATTGTGCACAACATCCTCCGCTGCATAGAGCAAAGTAGATGCTGCATCTTTGTGCTGTCCTCCCATTTTGTCCAGAGCGAGTGGTGTCACTATGAGCTGTATTTTGCTAGCCACCAGAGGCTTACAAGAGGGCTGGACAACATCGTCCTCATCCTGCTGGAACCACTGCCTTCTTATCTCATCCCCTCCAAGTACCACCACTTGAAGGCAATGATGGCTAGACGCACTTACTTAGAGTGGCCACAGGACAAGACCAAGCAGAGAATGTTCTGGGCAAACCTGCAGGCAGTCCTACAGGCGGACCTGCCAACTCCCCTCGAAAGAACAGACGAATGAAGAAAAAAAACATCAGTGAAGAATAAAAAAGAAAGAAAAAAGAGTGGACGTGGAGAAAAGCCCTCTAAAGATTGCACAAACAGTTGAGGGTATAAGTAATAAAATAAAAAGTTTCCATATTTCCAGATGCAAAGAGTAGTTTAATACATTTTGTGGATAAACAGAAATACGCAACGACAGAAAATGGATGTATTGAAGTATTAGACTAAGATTGATGAGGTATCCAAAACAGACAAGAACGTATTAAAGTCACAGTCTAATATTTTTCATAGACAATAAAAAAAGTTTGTTGTTAATGTCTCCAGAAGTTTCAGGCCAGCTTTATTTGAGGTGTGCTCATCAGATTTTAGAACAGGTTGTTAAGAGTGGATTTGATGTGAAATTCTGTAGAAACTGTGGTTGTGAAGGGAAACAGACACGTGCTTCTAAAAGCTCCCTCACAAAAAGTTATTCCATCAAATAGCTATGGTTGCCCGTTTGACGCCCAAGACGTTTTCGAGTTTTGAGAAGCTTTTGGTCTTAAAACTCAACCCATTCATGATGGAGGGATACATGAAGGGCATTTAGTCCATTATTTTACCATCATATTCCATATAAAAACTCTTTGTGTTGGAGATGTCTGGTTCCATTCACCACTGCTGTAAAGAAATCCGAGTCACACCAAACCCACTCGAACTGACCGAGTTACTCTGACTTCTTTAAGCATATCGGGCACTGAGCAGGCTGATGCTTGCGAGAGACTCACTTCATCAGGAACACCCTATTTAAAGAGAGACCAGCAGTTCTGCTAGAAAGATGCATTTAATGAGCTTTAGGGAAAAAGATTAGACGTTATGTGTAAGGTCAAGGTAAGGACTGGATGAGTATGATCTTCTCGTTGATGCAGAAACGATGTAGAACACTGAGCAGGTTTTCTCCGCAGCGGGACACTTGCCGCTCCATTGCTAGGCGAAAATCCTCCTTCACGCCTTTGGTGATTCCCCGCGTGATGGTGTGATGCCTGAAAAAGTAGATTAAAAAAAAAAAAAAAAACCATTTCAAAACATTTATTTAAAAAAGATGTCATGACTCATGAGCTCAGTCACAATCTTGAAACAGCTCTGGAAACACTTCATACACACACACACACACACACACACACACACACACACACACACACACACACACACACACACACACACACACACACAGAATATGTAAGACTGAATCTGAGCTGTATCCTTTCATCTTTGACCAAATCAACGAGACAGAAAATACACAGATGTCGAAAACCACAAAGAAAAACACGCACAGTGACGGTGAACTGAAATCCTACTGCTTCACAATTTCACACAAAAAGAAACTAACAAATGAATCAAATAAAACATAAATAAATAAATAAATAAAGGGATAAATGAGACAAAACTGCGCAATCGACGTCATGAATCAGACTTAAAACAGTTGTGGAATGAAAACAAAAGTTCAAAGAAGATCTGGAAAATAAAGAAGGTAAAGAAAATCGAGTGCAGGGACGTGTTACAGCATGTGAACAGGCTGAGGGCGATGGGGTACAAGAGCAGCCCGGGTATGGCTGGGGAAGGGGTTCGGGTGATGGGATATGGGGGTACCTGTCAGCCTTCTGAGCCCCTGGAAGCAGCAGGGTATTTAATTCCACCCCCAGGACGGGGCTGGGGTTCCTATGGACAGTAAACACCAGTTCATCAGCACCTCAAGAACTGGGCTGCATTCAAGACCACTGTGGGAGCACCACACTACCAAAGACTGCAATGAATTGCTTTGAGAGGAATAACACTCACTATAGAATGGCTCGACTATGCCCATCACCCATTAAAAGGAAATTCCACCTTTTTTTTCTAAATACAGGACTGTGCAAAACCCTTGAACCCTATATTTCTTTTTATTTTGTTTCCAAAGAGCCAGAACTTCTTGTATTTTTAATGTAGTCTTGAACAGTTCTCCAGGCTTCCAGAAGCACTTTCACAGATTTTCATCTTAAGATCAGTATGCTGGTGGTGCTGAAGGCTGAGTGGTCGGAACTCCTTCGTCTAGGCTCCTCGTATCTTTAGACTCTTTGCAGCCTGTCGAAGTAAAACGTTTGTACTAATTTCTTTCATTTAATCTACACAATATGACAAATATAAGACCATTTGACAGACACAAAACAGTATTTTTGTACCAACAAGGTGGCTCAAAGCAAAATATAAGGAAGGGAGAGATAGTTCAAGATTTTTGCACAGTACTGTAAACAGTCATTCAGAGTGGTTTAATGTGAAATTAACACGTTGTCCTGTACGTAGCCCCCCATCATGACCGGCCAAACTGTCCGAAAACTACTGTTTAAAAATCGGAGCACAAACAACTATTTCACAGAATAACTTTCTGTGAGGGAGCTTTTAGACGCCAAGGTCTGGTTCCATTCACCACCACTGGGAACAATTTGAGTTTTTCTAGAGCGGAGCGTTTCACATCAAACCCACTCGGAACCTTCAACAACTAATTATGAGGGAATTTTGTCAAATCGGTGTAATTGCCCTTTAAACTGCCGAGTAATGTTCTCGCTACTGCAACCTAGAGGAGCAACTTGATATTAATAATCAGATCACATATTAGGAACAAGGCTTCTCTTCTGTTTCACACCTGCTTATTTGTCCTCTTTATATCATTTATAACAAAAAAAGAATTGATGTCTTGAATGCACCCCAGGCATTAGTTCCACAAACAGGTGAGGTGTCATTAGGAGCTAGACCAGCCAATCACAAGCAGGACGGAAATTCTACAAATAAAGCCAGCTAACCATAATAGGGCGAGGAAAGAAAGAAAAAAAAGTCATAAAGAAAATATAGTATTTCCTTTTTATAAAGAGTCACTTGTCCAAAGAGTGTCCATGTCCAAAACAAAAGAAAAAAGTAAAATAAATAAACAAACCAGCAAACAAACAAAAAAGGTAATTTGTTCTGGTCCTGTACATCAACACTTGTTCACTACTTCACCACAGGAGATTAAATGGGTGGGACTTACTTAATTAGCATGCCCTGATTAGGCAGTAACTCCAGCTGGACCCGCCCTCCTTCTGTTGTACGAAGGTACGCGAACTCCTCCAGCATGTCAATGTCTGGGTTAGTGGTCAAGGGGTCTCTCAACACAAATCAGGCTTATAATAAGTCTTGAAAGCCAGTAACATCAAACCACCTGGCTAATATTGTGTGGGTCACCCTTGTGGCTGAAGGTGTGCTGTGGTTTCTGAACCAAGACATTGTAAGTTGTGAGGTGGAGCCTCCATAGATCAGACCAGTTTGTCCAGCACATCCCAGTTCCCGAACCGGACCAGTTTCAGAGGAATGTTCCTTGTTAGTTAAACCTCACAGTGACCGACGTATGAATCATAACAAAGCCGTCTAAACTTAAAGCCTGAACCAGCGAAGAACCAGGAGCAGATGATTCCAGATCATCAGGCGGTGATCAGTATACTGGTGGTGCTGAATAGCTGGAACTCCTTTATCTAGGCTCCTTGTCTCTTTAGGCACTTTGCAGCTTGTGGCAGTCAAACACTTGATCAACAGGCTCAGAGACCCTTTTTTCCCCACAAGCCATCACTGCACTAAATACACACAAACTCATACCGTTACCCCTCACACACAATGGCAATAACTGCTGTAGTTTTTCCACCAACCCCAGGGCAGTTAATCTCAATACTGTCTACAAGTGCAATATGTGCATTTATTTACTGCGCATTTATTTACACACACACACACACACACACACACACACACACACACACACACACACACACACACACACACACACACA
>JBBJLS010000028.1:3745437-3758375 GCA_037577275.1 Bryconaethiops microstoma | reverse complement strand
AGGCGGTGATCAGTATACTGGTGGTGCTGAATGCTGAGTGTTTGGAACTCCTTTATCTAGAACTCCTTGTATCTTTACACACTTTGCAGCCTGTTGCAGTAAAACATTTATTCCCATTTATTTTATTTAATCTTCTCTGAATGCGAAAGATAAGACAGTTTGACAGACATTAGTGTTTTTGCACCACCAAGGTGATTCAAAGCAAAATAGAAAGAAATTAGACTTTTGCACGGCATTTTTTTTTTCCCGGTGCTGTTATGTCCTGTCCAGGAGTGAAATCTAATACACAACTCCAGGATGTCTTTTCACAAAGCTGAATTTCTCAGTTAACTGAATGATTTGATACTAAATGTGGGTTGTTTTCTGTAGAGGATTTGTATATATTGGGTTTTTTTTTTGTTTGTGTTTTTTAAGCTACAACAAAAAACATGGAATTTGACCAGGATGCGTTAATTTTTGCGTACAACTGTTAATGCGAGAGAATAATATTGTGAATGTAATGTTGTTCCAAACAGAAAGCGCTGCGGACCGGGGTCAGCACACGGCTGGATGAGCGAGTGTTTGCCATGTGTGAGTTTAAGAGCCAGCCTCTGAAACAGATCATGCGCACGGTCCACCCCGATCTGTACCGGATTGATAATCTGACTGAGGAGGTAAGATTTAGTACTGATGATGGAGGGTTAATCCTAAATATACAAGATGTGAAAAGTCTAACACCCCTGGTTTAAACATTTGTTCGTAATATACAGGACAACATACAGGAAAAGATGGAGTAATTGTTTTTATATTAAAATTGGAATTTGTAGAGTGCTACTAGCCTCAATTCTGGATAAAATATATAGATATGCTGGTCTTTATAGAATATAAATGCTATCATTTTCAATAAATTAACATCCAGGTCTTAAGTTTCAATAGTACTCAGAAAAAAATACTCCCTACACATGTAAATATCTGGGCTCAACATTGTGGTTATAATTTCTTGGGAAACATCACAAAGTATCTGATGTGAATTTCCTGTACTTATTGTTTAAAAATATCATGCAAACTTGAGTGAGAGGTTTTTTTTATATTAGTGAAATAAAAGCTGTGGATTTACTTGTGAAACTCACTTAATATATTTTACATGTTAATATTATGGGTGAAGGAATTACAATATATCCAGATGTTCTAGCTCTTCTCAGTGTTTTTCTTACTTGACTGGGTTTTCAAACCAGGCATGTGTGGTTATGTTGGAACACAAGCAGTTGATATCAGTCGCATTTTATTCAAAAGTGGTACAGTGTGTACGTGGGCAGCTGTCAGTATAATTTTGGGAGCACCCCAGTATAAACTGTGCAAGGAAACCCTGTAGTATAATTGAGAATTGATGGAGTACGTTGAAACTTAAGGACTGTCTACATGCTGTTATTTAATTGTGTGTCCTGTAGGGTGCGCTGCACGTGAACGAGCGTGTGATTCCACAGCCTCCACTGTTGCAGCTCACGGCTGAAAAGCTCACCAGAGAAGGAGCTTTCCTCATGGACTGTGGCAGCGTGAGTGAAACTCCATTATATACAACTCTATACACATATCTGGGTAAACACACTGGACACAATTTCTCACATTGGGCACGATTTCTCTTTGCCATTATTTTGGTCATATAATCCGGCCGAAGTCTCATTTTTAACTATTAAAGGTGTTGGCGAATCTGTGCATAAATGGCCGGGGCTAAACTGCTGTAGCCAGAAAAGGGAGATATATTTAAATGCATTGGTTTTGTGACATCACAAAAAATTGATTTGAAAAGTGGCTTTTTTGTTGCTTAATTTCAGTAAATGAACTGTCTGGACTTGGGCCCTTTAATATCTTGAAAGGCATCGCAATTGCAATATGTAGCAGTAGAATCGCCATACTGGTATTTTGTCCGTGTTGTGAAGCTCTACACTCCACCAGTCGCATCTGTCTTTGTAGTTGGCATGGCAAGTGCAGTTGACCAATCGGCTCGGCCCCAGCATTTGGTCATGGTGGGTATCGTAATGTATATCGTAATGGATATCGTAGTTTTTGATGGATATCGTAATGAAGCAAAAGTCAGCAGGATCAAATCATTAAATAATTCAGCTAAACACTAGGTTATTTCAAAACATAGTTTAAAAAAATTGTATATTTATAGTATTGACCAATGGGTCCAGTGTAAAGAAAGTCGTGTCACATCTGTTTTCTACAGTGAAATCTCCTTCCCAGCTGAACTGAAATGGACCAGAGGCTTTCAGGTTTCAGCCCCTGTAGGATTTTCTACAATTCTTCAGCAAAAATGTCCCACAGAAGAATGGCTGAACTAGATGGACAAAATTTTAGTATAGATTGAAATGCGCTTCAGTATATTAAAGGGCCGTATCATCCCATATCACTTTTCTGTAAATACAAAACTTTTGTACAGCCATCCATATTGTCAGCAGAGATTTTAAAGTAAGTAAAATGTAGAATATAGGTCCTTTTAAAATTTGCCGATTCAGTGCTTTTAATGCTTAAATACTGGTCAAAGTAATTTTCCTGCTAATGGGTTGCAATTATATAGCTTAATTCATCAAAGCACAAAAGGTGTGAACCTTCCCTGGTCTCACGATTCAATTACAGTGATCATATCTTCGATTCAGTATCTTGATGGAGCCAATCAAATTTTCTATGTTACTTCTCATTATGTTTTCAAATACAAGCAGTGAGATGTAACCTCCTGTTTTTGTTTAGCAAAACCTGAAAACGTAGTTCGAAATGGTAACAGTTACATTAAATTGTAATCAAAAGTAAATAATATTGGCCTAGTCTACATCTTGTATGGATGTGGTCAGTCTTCAAAAACAAAACATTCTGCAGTGCTATTATATACCAAAAAATTATAACACAAAATATCTGCACTGAATACAAATAATATGAATGATAAAACCTTTCTTTCGCTCATGGTTAGTGGTTGGCTGAAGCCATTTATTGACGAACAACTGTGTTTACTCTTTTTAAATCATAATCGCAACACAAACTACCCAAATCACCCGATCAAAAGTTTACACACCCCAGTTCTTAATACTTCTTATGACACTTCTTATGACCGCTTGAAGTCTTTTGTAGTAGTTGTGGATGAGGCTCTTTACGTTCTCAGACGGTAAAGCTGCTCGTTCTTCCTGGCAAAAAGCTCCAGTTCCTGTAAATTCTTGGTCTGTCTTGCATGAACTGCACATTTGAGGTCCCAAGAGTGGCTCAGTGATACTGAGGTCAGGAGACTGAGATGGCCACTCCAGAACCTTCACTTTATTTTGCTGTAGCCAGTGACGGGTCGACTTGGTCTTGTGTTTTGGATCATTGTCGTGTCGGAATGTCCAATTCGTCCCCCGCGCAACTTCCAGGCTGATGAGTGCAAATTTTACTGCAGTATTTTTTGATAACTTACTGCATTCATCTTGCCATCAATGCTGACCAAATTTCCTGTGGCTTTGTAGCTCACATCTCCCCAAAACACCAGCGATCCACCACCGTGTTTCATAGTAGGAACATTGTACTTTCATCATAGGCCTTGTTGACTCCAAAAAACATCAGTGCAGCACTGGATGAAAGATGCAAGGATTTATCAGGAGTCCAGAAACTCACTGACCTTTTAAACACACCCACTAATAACAATTAATAACCATTCAAACCCGTTTGTGTCAAGTTCTCTGAAAAATGGTTAAATAATCATAAATTCTGCCAGAGTATGTAAACTTATGAGCACAACTGTACCTGTAAAGCTACACTAAGATCAACACCTGCTTTTAAACAAGTTACTGCCAGCTGAGTTACACACCTTAACAAACCCTGTCAGAAGAAAAAAAGTCTGAGGTTAATACACAAATAAGGAAAAACAGTTAAGAGGGTAAGGGCCCGAGGTTTTTCTTAAATGTATAGTAAAAGATGTATAAGAGAGAAATAAGAGGACTGGTTAGTCACCAAGGTGCTCCTTGAGGAGGGGTGTCTTCAGATGGCACCTGAAGACAGCGAGGACTCTGGAGATCTGATTGCAAGAGGGAGTTCATTCAGGCCTTGAAGTACTGTGGGGCGATATCTTGGCTGAGGGAGGTGTTGAAAATGTCAGCTAGGACGTTTGGGGCGGTCTTCTGGGTCTCAGACCCAGCGAAGAAGGAGGTGCATCTGGAAGAGAGGCATTGCTGTTTCATACACATGGCGGGTCGATCCTGTAGTCGGTGATCGCTTGGATGCCCTGCCACATGCGTCTTGCGTCTCTTGAACAGGTGAAATGGTTATCGACTTTCATTGCATGGGTCTTGGTTTCTGCTTTCCTTCAGTTAAGGACAAACTCACAAGCAGCAATGAGGCCTTATGGGAGAAGGAGGGGCTGCCTTCCATTGGGGTTTTTTTTTTTTTTTTTGGGTCCAGATATTCTTTTCCATCAGGCACATTTGTCCCTCTGGTTAGAGTAAAAAAAACATAATATAGGAAAGCGATCACTTAGCTCGCACCTATTGAGTGTTTTATTGTGAATCATAGTTGAGTCTCTGCTGGCGTCTGTAATGTTTTGGAGAAGTTGAGTGATGGGAGGAGCAATGAGAGAGACAGTTGGATTACACTCTTCAGACACCGTGGTGGCGTCCTTCATAGACATTAATGCCCTCTCAGCGTCCTGCATTTGATATGTCTGTTCCATTCAGTGTGCAGAGGTCCGACTCTCCTCTTCTGGTGATAGCAAGGTGGCACAAATTGCAGGTTACTGTTCCAGAAACCTCCGGATCATGTTGTATGAACTGTTCCACCTTGTTGAAACGTCCGCCTGTAGTTTTTCTTTTTTTTTTTTTTAAGCCCAGGCGTTTCTGGTTCACTTTTAAAAGGTGTCTTGCTGTAGTGCTGCAATGAAAGAATGACAATATACGGCGGATTCTTCCGAGAAGTCTGGCGAGTGTGGCCACTTCAAGCGCACCCTGAGATGCAAGATACAGCGTACGGGCGAGGCATTTTATATGCTGGAATTTTCAAACTTGAGCTGGAACTAGTGTGTTTTGAAGCATTGTCTGTCATGAGCACTACATCTTTATGTGATAGGTGCCATTCTTCCACAATAGGAGAGAGTGAGACTCATAAACGGCTCTCGTATGCAGCACATGAGACATAATCTGCCAGACCTCGCTAATGTAATGTGCGGTCACTGTAACATAAGACTCTGTTGCCACTGAAGTTATTTGGGGCGTTTTCAATCTCTCTGCCTCCCTCTGGCATTCTCTGCTGGCGCGTATGCGGCGAGTGACGCCAGTGAGATGAGTTACTCTTACACGGAGCGGCGCTGTACTCAGATCAGACACTCATTACTGGGATGTTCTTTTTAACAATTTTTATGCTGCAGCCAGAAAATCACCAAACAATGCCATTAGGATATAACCGATTATGTTCTGTCGTCCACGTCTGCATCGCGATACATCGATTGTGTGATTAAGTTCAACACCCCTATAAAGCACCTAGTAACTCACCTGGAACTGTGATTGGTCATCTGAGTGGTTAGAGGCATATTTGCATATTGAAGACTCCTGTCACAGTAACGATTAAAAGACGGTGTGTAACGCAGCCCTACACAGAACGATATTGTTCTATTGTGTTAAATGACTGTCTCTCTCTTCTAATGTTGTCAAAAAATTGATTCTCAGATACTTATCAATACATGTCCATACTTATCAGTTCGATGTCCATTAGCACCGGTATCAATACTTAAATGCCAGTTGTGCATCTGCTGGTTCACAGAAATCGCCGGCAGACTCCAACAATTTTCAACAGGCATTGCGGCGGGCAGCCTCTCCACCGGTTACCTGGAGGATCTAATGTCATGACAGCCGGTTCGGGACTCGTTTAAAAGTGCACCTCTTTTTTTTTTTTCTTCTGTAGAGAGCCATGGCGAGCTTTGGGGGGATTTGGGGGGGCTTTGGAGGCCCGAGACACACTCCCTGGCTCTCTAGGAAAAAAAGTGGCACGGACCTTTAAATGAGTCCCGAGCCGGCTGTCACGGAGCATTTTGCCGCGTAGCTCGGCCGGGGAGCAACATAGCGCCACGAAATTTTACACGGACCCTCAGCTCCCCGAGACCTATCGAACGAGGCCGGTCGCGAAGCTCTCCTCCGCAGAGAACCGGAACGACGGCCCCTGAACACACTTTACATTATTTATTAAAAAGTTCCTGTGTTTTCTCCCCCTTGTAGTATCAACAATAGCCTCGAGTTTTGAGCCCCAACCTTAGTATCGGTATCGAGTTTGTAATTTCAGTATCATGACAAGCCTACTCTCACTGTGGCCTTGCAGGTGATGTATCTGTGGGTGGGGAAATGCTGTAATGAAGTCTTCATACGGGACGTCCTGGGCTGCTCCAACTACGCCTCCATACCCACCGGCATGGTGAGTGCAACATGTTTATTTAGACCTCTGCTTTCATGACATTTTACACATTTTTTTTTCCAGTGTTTACAACAGAGATGGAGATTTCTGTTTCCAGATAATTAACTGATGAGTGCACTGAGCTGGGGACCCCAGTTTGATGTTAACTTGGCTTGTGCCTTGACTCCCACTGGCCTTCCCACTCGACTCCAGATCAGCCCTCAGCTAACTTGCGACTCAGCTTGGACTCGACCTGAACTAACTCACAACTTGGCTGAACTGACTCACGACTCAACTCAAGATTGGCCTTTAACTGACTCGTTTTCACAACAGACCACACATCACAGCACAAGTTGACTCTGACTCTCCCACGAACAACTCGGCACCAGAAACCTAACAAATATAACCTTGTATCAGTGAGATGCTTGAAAAAATACAAATAGACCATCTGGCCGTGCCCTATTTTGAGAGTCCACTATAGATGCTTGCCTTATTCTACAATAACTAAATTCCAGCACACTTTAAATTAAAGGTGGTATGTAGTTGTGTGTATGCAGAACTGCTACTAAAGCGGTCCCAGGTCCAAACAGGCCAGTACTGAAATCTGCATCAATAGAAGGACGGGAGTGGCGCTCTGCTCATCGTCAATGCAAATTAACCTTAAAACCTTAAACCTGACCTTGATGTTCCATCAGAGTTAAAGGTTCAAGATTCTTTGTCACATACACAAACAGTAAAGAACATACAGTAAAATGTGTCCCTGAATCAGCCATGAGATTGTGCAGTAAAGTTTACAAATGGAGAAACCTGAGCTGTTCCTTTAAGACGCTCTGGTTTTGCTGCATTGCTGAGTCTGAGCAGCAGGAACATTGTTGAGAGCGTATTGTTATTGTGTCTATATATAAAACCCCGAACAGACCAGCAGTCAAACACACTTGTATTTCAGAGAACCCAACCCTGCACCCCAAACCGAACACATTCTTCACCCGACCACGATGTGTACAAACCAGCTACAGGCTGAACCAGCCAACCTGCCTGTTACCACACACCAGTCACCAGAGTGTGTGTGTGTGTGTGTGTGTGTGTGTGTGTGTGTGTGTGTGTGTGTGTGTGTGTGTGTGTGTGTGTGTGTGTGCAGGCGGAGATTCCAGAGCTGGAGACGGCATCCTCAGGGAGAACCAGAGCGTTCGTGTCCTGGCTGCAGGAGTCCCGAGCGTTTCCCGCGGCCTTCTATGTGCTGAAGTACGCTCTCGGCTCTACTTTTTTACTTTCGTTCTTTCCTAATGTATTGATGCCTCTTCCCTTCTTTTTTCATTTCTTTATGTATTCTCTACCTTTATTTTCTTTTTTTTTTGTCTGTCTTGCTTTATTTTTGTTTAATCTGTCTTTCTTCTTTTCATTACTTTTTGTTCTTTCATCTCGCCTCTTTGTCCTCTTGGTTTCTTTATTCAGCTTTATACTCTTTTTTTTTTTTTTCTTTTTTGATTCTTTTCTGTGTCTTGGTTTCTTTTTGCTTTTCATTTATTTTTCTCTGCCTTTTCCATTAATCCATTTCTTCTTTCTTTGTGTTTTGTTTATTTAATGCTTTTTCTTTGTTTAATCTTCCTTTCTTTTTCTTTCTTTCATACTTTCCCTCTGTTTCTGCTATCAGCCCAGCCAGCATTAGGGGACTCTATTGTTTGGGTGGATTTTGTTTAAGTCTCCACTCCTCCCTTTTACAGCATTTTCTTTCTTTAGTGCTTTCTTCTGAGACTTTGTGAATGACCTTCTAAACCCCTTTAACCTCCCATATGTTTGTTTTACACTTTCTCTCTTTCTGTCGGCCTTTCTTTAGGGATGACAGTTCTACGAAAAGCAGTTTTTTCCAGCGTCTGGTGGAGGACCGCTCCGAGTCGGCCTTCTCCTACTACGAGTTCTTGCTCCACATCCAGCAGCAGGTCTCCAAATAGAGGCATGCGGGAGCCAACCCTGGGCGTTTCATGGACGGATCCTCTTTTTGCGAGGCTGTCCCTTTGGACCGCAGAGTGACGACACACCCACTCCTATTTCCCACCGGCCAATTGCAGGCCGGGTTGCGTGGAGAGGGGAGCGCTATGTACCATTTAAGGAAAAACAAAGAAGCAAAACAATGAATGAGACAAACGTGAACAAATAAAGTTGTAGGAGAATCAGAAAATGTTAAAGGACACTCTAGACTATATTGACTGCAGATAGACACACAGGACTCGAGTCCATCATGTTAGCCACTGTTGAGTTCAACCTGCGCCCTCGCCCCCTCTTTTTCTTTTTTCTTTTTTTTTTGCTTTATATGTAACTCCACTGATGGAAGATTATTTAGATCTCACACATAGCCATCACTAACTCTTTTTTTTTTCTTTTTAGAACACTGCCATACCTCTCACCACTTCATTCCACTTATATTTTCTTTTTCTTTTTCTTCCCTCACATCATTTCTTTCTCTTCCGTCTGCTCCCCGCCCCTTTTTCCTGCCGTGTGTGGCTGTAGTTTTTGGCTGAGTTCATCTGTATCGCGTCTCCAGCTGCAGAAGGCTGAGCAGTGGCATCACTCTTGATGCCCACCCAGGCCCGACATACCCAACACGGCCCCTCTCGTCTCACATCGCCCTGGTTCTGTGCTGTTAATGAAGCTTGGATAATTCTCCTCCCAAACGCCTCCTTTTGTTTTTCTTGGGGAAATAAAACAAGAAGGCTGCCTACAGACATTGCTATCCACTTTCTAACTCTGGGCAAAAAAAGAATATTTTATGTGCGATAATTTATGATGAGCTTATTGAATAAAATGGAAGGCTATTCCTCCTCTTGTGCGTCGTGGCGTTTCTGTGTTGAGACTTGATGCGTTTATTAGGTGTTCCTGACTTGTATGTTCACGCATTGTCAATTTTAATCATGTCAGCCACAACTTTCACCCACTGACAGAACCAGAACGCTGATGATCTGGTTCCAGCGTCTCCTGGCGAGGGTGACGGATGTGAGGCAGTGAGTGAACAGTCAGTTCTTATAGTCGATGTTGGAATCAGGAAAAAAGACCAAAGGGTTCTGAGACACCTGACTGTGATGTTCTAGACGACCATGTCGGAGCATCTCCAACATGACAGGTCTTGGTAAGCGTTCCCAGTGCTCAGTCCTCAGAACCTACCAATAGTGCTCCTAGGAAGGAGAACCGGTGATCCAGCGTCATGAACAGCTGAAGTTCACTGGTCATGGGAAGCGAATGCCAGTCCATCTGGTCTGATAACACAGAAGAGCTGCAGTGACACCAACTACGAAAGCATCTCAGAAAACACAGTGCAGCGCCCCCTGCTGTGTATGTTGGTTCAGACCGGTCAGAGTACTCAAGCTGACCCCTGTCTGGACTGTGAAGGAAAGTGGGCTGGTCTGATTTATCATGACTTTGGGAAGAAGACGAAGCAGCGGAGATCATGTGATGCTCTGGATCAGGGGTTGGCAGCTCTGGTCCTAGAGGCTCGTGGTCCAGCACGTTTTGGTGATTTCCCTGCTCAGAAACTCCAGGTTCTCCTCACCAGTTAATTGTCAGGTTTAATGAATGTGTTTGAGGAGAACCACCATCACACTGTGCTGGACACCGACCCTCCAGGACCGGAGGTGCCCACCCCTGCTCTGGATGATGTTCTGCTGGAGAACCTTCGTCCTGCATTCATGTGGGCATTATTTTGACATGAACACCTACCAGAACATCACTGTAGACCAAGTTCTGCCCTTCCCTGATGGCACTGTCCTCTTTTAGCAGGATGATGTCCCCACACACTGCAAACTGTTCGTAAACAGTTTGAGGAACATCACAAAGACCTCCAGGAGCCCCCGAATTCCACAGATCAAGCCGATCCAGCATCTGTGGGAGGGGCTGGACGAACTTGTCCGGCATCACTTTACAGCTTAACTGTAAGGATCTGTTTCCAGAGACCACGTCTCTCCTTCAGAGGTGTTCAGACTTGTATACACTGTAAACATTTATTTTAGTGTTAAGTAGGAGTGTGTGAAATGGAATGCCTTGAGGGAAAGAGCTGTAACAGCATGTAAAGAAGCAGAAAGTGTTCCTGTCTGCACTAGGAGTCCTGGATACTCCACTGTAAAGTCTGCATTGTGTAAAGATGTGTTTAAAGGATGATGCCCACTGTAACTGTGCCACCCGTTATTCAAACAGATCCCAGAGCCTGACTATGAGAGGCCAAACCACTGTTTACTGTAGTCTGTGCTCAGAACAGCTGCACTGAGAACTGACAGCAGAACCGCTGCAGTCTACCCTCACATTTATCATAGAAATAAGAACTCATGGGCGCCTCCCCCAGAGAAAAGATCTCTGTCTTGCCTATTTCTCCTAGACACAACTGAGCTCATTTTGAGATCAGTATGAGATGTTGACCATTTTTCACTAGTGTCTTTCTTTAATCTCAGCATGATCCCAATTTAAGGTCTTAAATTGATCTTTCTTTTCTCTCACCACTCTGATCTTTAATTTTCTGATATAATCAGAAAATTAAATCTTGAATAAAATCATAAGATCCAAAACAAAGCTTGCTTGGCTAATATATGAGCCTGTATGACATCTGAAATTTGTCTTGGTGATCAAATTCAGGTCTCAGCTACCAAAGTTAAGACAGTTTTGTGACCTACAAGGTCTTTAAAGAGAAGAAAACGGCAAAATAACTTCTGTCATGTTCATTTTTTCTTTTTCTCCTTGTTCCTTCTTGGGGGTGTTTGGAGAAATAAATTTGACAGATATTTTCAAACCATGTTAAAATTTGGGATACGCTTTCTTTTACAAGTTCTAGGTATCATCTGCATAATTGGTACAAACTCCAAAGTACTGGTTAATTACTTTGGGGAAATAAGAGTAAATAACACAGTGGTGGTCTAGTGGTTAGAGTTCACCCTGCGATCAGAAGGTTGCGGGTTTAAGTCCCGAGACTGCTAGTGGCACCACTGAGGTTCCCTGAGTAAGGTACCGTCCCCGGGCGCCGTGTTCCTGGTTCCTCGCTGCTTCACTTGGTGAATGGGTTAAATGTGTTACATGCAGAGAAAGAATTCCGTGCCGTTCACACTTGTGTGCTGTGGCGTGTTCACGTATGACAGAATGGTCACTTTCACAATAGCCTAAATTACACTACAAAATGAGGCCCAGTCAATTACTACAACCTGTCTCCGGGTCGACCTGAGGAGGACGGGTTCCCCTTCTGAGTCTCGGTTCCTCCCGAGGGTTCTTCCTCCAGCTGAGGGAGTTTTTCCTCGACTCTGTCACCTTTGACTCACTAGAGACTCGGACCTGGACTCAGTAAAGCTGCTCTGTGACAACCTGGTTGTAAAAAGCGCTGCATAAATCAAATTGAATTGAATTGAATTTTTATTGTAATTTAGTCCATCGTAGTGTTTACCCCATTTTTATCCAAAGCAATTACAAAGTACTTTGTAGTTTGTACCTCACACTTATCCAGCTATCTAGAACCTGTTGGGCAGTTCAGTGCAGTTTAGTTGAACCATAGCCTAGGAACTCATGATGTTCCTCAAAATAACGACCTAGTACTTTGGAGTTTGTACCTCATCTTTCCCCAATGCGTAGAACTTAAGGACCTGTAAAAGAACGTGTGACCAAGATGTGTCCCCTCAAGACAGTCTGGGGCTTCTTTTACTGTCATGTTCCTCTCAGTTGTTTACAGATGTGAAAAATGCTCCAAGAATAGAGGAGCAGTGGCCACAGGAACCCGACACATGTGGGACCGTCCTCTTCTCAGAGCAGAGGGAATTGCAGATGATCGTTATTTGCTTGCCGTTTACTCTTTCATTACTCGTGGTTAATGCTACAAATTCTCCAGACGACCCCAGAGACCCCCTTTAAGACCGCAGGCTTTGTCTTCATGCCTCTAATTCTGCAGAAGGTGGTGCTTTTATCAGCATCACAACAAATGAATTCTGTCACTGCTGATTCTATCTGTAATCATGTCGGTTAAGTGTATGTGATTTAAATACGTTTAAATGATTGAACACAAAATATTTTATGATATTTATGACCAGATCTGTCTTACTGATCATTTTGGGGTCATTAGAGACTTCTGCACAAACCCGTGGAGCCGCAGCCGGCCAGAAGGCACAGTGTCATTAAAGCAAGGTTCAGGAAAATATTTCAGTTGTTCTTTCTTAATCAAATTATGTGCAGATTTACACACACTTTGTAGTTTTAGATGTTTAGACATCAATATTTTCAAGCATTTTGGCAACATTAAGATAATGATTTTTTTCACACTTGGAATACAATGCAGTGCAGTTTTATATTCATTTACGATGCAGGTAAATTAATGTTAATAATGATAAACCAGTCGTTTTATCATACAGCTCAGACATTTTTTTACACTTGCACACATGCATATTCATTTCTTTATATTTGCCTCCAAAGAACCAGACATTCTTCTGTTTCTTGTATTTTAATGTCAACTTGAGGAACGGTTCTCCAGACTCAAAGTCTCTCATTTCCAGTCCAGTCCCTGAACCGGACCAGTTTCAGAGGAATGTTTCTGTTGGTTAAGACACACA
>JBBJLS010000028.1:3721453-3735580 GCA_037577275.1 Bryconaethiops microstoma | reverse complement strand
TTATTTTCTTCTCTTTTTGGAAATTGTAATTTATAGTGCTTAAGGTTTTGTATATTTTTTAGTACATCTTTTACTCTAACTTTATATTGTTATATTTTTTTACAACAATATTGTCTTCTCTTGTCAATCACATTTCATTGCAATGTTGTCCCTGTGCTAACATGCATATGACAAATAATGCTGAAACTGAAACTTGGACACCTCAGACGTCTGGTTCCATGCACCAGCATTGTAAAAAAAAATCTAAATTGTGCAGAAGTTTAAAAAAATTGAATTAACCTGAAGTTTGCCATTTTTTATTTTACATTCTGAATATTTTGAGGTGCCACGTCCCCCCTTCTGCTGCTCTAACAGCTTCCACTCTTCTTGGAAGGCTTTCTGCAAGATTTTAGTGTTTCTGTGGAGATTTAAGCCCATTCATTCTGTAGAGCATTTATGAGGTCAGATACTGCTGTTGGAAGAGAAGGTCTGGATCACAATCTCTGCTCCAGTTCATCCCAAAGGTGAGGTCAGGGTTCTGTGCGGGCCAATCAGGTTCTTCCACACCAAATTGATCCAGGAATGTTTTCATGGAGCTCACTTTGTGCACTGGGACACAGTCATGTTGAAATAGAAAACGATCTTCCTCAAACTGGGTCCACAACGTTGGAAGCATCGCGTTGTCCAAAATGTCTTGGTCTGCTGGAGCATTAAGATTAAGCCCATCACTTAATCACTTCACTGAAGCAAAGGGGCCCATCTGAATTCATTAATGTGTGTGTGTCCCTATACTTTTGTCCATATAGTTTATGTGTAGCTTGACTGTGTGAGAGACACCGCAGCAGCAGCAGCGGCGAGCGCGGTGACGTCACGACTGAAAGGCCCAGCGAGCTGATGTGTTGGAATGCGCGCGCGCGAGCGAGCGTCTCGAACTTCGCCAAACAAGTTTAGTTTAGGAGGACAAACGAGCGGAACACGATCCAAAACGGACGGGTTCGGAGCAGAAACGACGCCACGGTACTGCACAAACGTGCACGGTAAGTCGTCCACAGGGGGCCGTCGGGTGGTTTCCAAGCGTAAAAGTCGACTTTTGTCTGGGAGGGAGGTGAAAAAATGGAGGCAGAACGGGTCGAGGCGCTGTCCAGCAGCAGTGGAGATCAGGACCACGGCTAACACACCACACTCCGCCCGCACGCCGCTCCTACACCCGGCCGGGCCGCCGGTCGTCGAGGAAAAAACGCTTTGGGGAAACTTTCTGGCTTGAAACAGGGCGAACATCTTCCGCGGAAAGTGTGAAAGTTTGAACTGTTGAGCGTTAGCCTAGCCGCCACGCTCCGCTGGCGTGCCTCAGCTGGACAGCGACTCTGCGGGCAGACCCTGCTTGTTGTAAAACTATTTCCAGCACTTCAGGCCCGGCTCATAACTTTTCCCCACCCGGAAACCGCCTCTCTGAAACTTTTAAGACGACTTTACGCCGCTCGAAAAGTAAAAAAAAAAGTTTGTCACGTCTTGATCGCGATGAAAAGGAGGCCGTTCAGCCCAGCATGGCCCGGAGGTGGTCTGGGACCGGTCTCGGACTGGTCTGGGTGCTTTTGCTTGTTGCTCTGGGAGCTGTCCAACAAGGACAACACTTTCCCCTTTCATTTAGGACGAGTTTTAGGTGCCTGGTGCCATTTAGGAAGTTTAAACATCAGCAGTGTCTCGTATGAACCCTTCTGGGCTGGTTTTGAGTGTGTGTTTTGGTCTTTGGGCGCTTTCTTGTCGAGGATCTGTTGGTGCTGCTTGCTGTAAAATGGCCGAACGAGTGAGCGAGCGTATATATGTGTGTGTGTGTGTGTGTGTGTGTGTGGTGATGTGTGTTTTCTCAGCATGCAAACGTAGAGGAGGCCCTTGCTTAAGCTAGGGAACTTTGCATGCCGTGTTAAAAACACGACTACTTTTTTCAAACTTATTTCACTGTTCCTACGCTCTCGTTTAAGCCTGTGTTGAGAGGTGTTAGCGGAACTTTTACACTGAACTTGAAACAAACTCCTTGCAATAGGTTGTAGCAGGCATATAAGCTCATTTTGGGAGTCTCCGCACTCTTTGAAGAGGCAAAAAGAGAAAAGCAGAGACAGTGCTTGCCAAAGTGAATCACAGTGAGTCATGAGGAACATGTCCATACATGGCCTTCAGCCCCGAGCCGTGCTGTCTGTTACAGTTCCCAGAGGAGGCCACACTCAGCCTGACCTTAGGACTATTATGTGAAACGATGACTTTATTTAGCTGCTGGGGCAGGAGAATGCTCCTAGTGTGTCTTCGCAGTGTGCGCGTTTTCCACACAGAGCGAGCTGTGGAATGTAATTGAAGGAGTGAGGGGTGGGGGCAGGGAAACTGTGTGAATGACACATGCAGTCACAATCTGCGTGTTTTATTTCACATTTAACCCTTATTCTTGCAAATTTGAACAAAGGTCAAGGTGACAGCATTTGAGGACCAGACAGATGAGCTCTGATGATCAGTGTGTCTCGGAGATGGTAGAGAATGTGACCGAGTTTGTTGCAGGCCATGCTTCCTGATCTTTGAGTCTGTGTTTTGGTTGATTGCATCACTTGTACGAGTCTGCGGATTGGCTGTGATCAGATCTGCTAGGGCAGGAAGTGCACACACCACATTCACCCTGCTCTTTCCTGTCAGGAGATTTTGTCTGTTGGTTTTGTAGTGACACTAAAGAGATTATAGTGTGTTGGTATTAAAACGCCCCTTTGTTGTTCTGACAACACTCCCAAGACCCTCAGTGTGTGCGTGTGTGTGTGCATGCGTTTTTTTTTGCATATAAAATAACCATTGTCAGCCCACCTGATATCTGTTTTTTTTTTTTTTTTAAGCTTATGAATATTCATTTTTTAAAATCAGGCAAGACATTAAGAGCAACTTCTTTTTTACAACATCAATAAAATGTAATCTTAAAGACGAATTCCACACATTTTCTGCGTAATTAAGTGGTTAAGATGGTGGTAAACTAGAGAAACTTCATCAGAATTGTTCACATAAACATTTAAAAATAATATTCATAGTGGATGGGGACTTTGTAAGGCAAACAGTCCCCAAAGAAAACTTTACTATCAACAACATTCCATACAAACACTGTACCGTATAAACAAAGCACGTAGGTTCATTGGTTGATTTGTAAAGTAAATAAATGGCTGTATTTGCATCGTATCAATACGTTTTTCTACAATTATCCTTTTCACGCCAAACCCGCTCTGAATGAGTTTGTTTACATCCAAACCATTGAATTACGGTGAAATTCAGTGGAATTCTCCTTTAAATATAATACCAATTTGTAGTTTTGATTGAGAGTGAGCGTTCTGTTGTTAATTGTATTATTATAAAATCAGTTATTGAGCTAAGCTTTGCAAAGTTCAGTCTTTGGTCTTGGCTTGGCATTACACAGAAAGAGTGTATTAAGGGCTTGATAATTAGTTTGAGTGTAATCTCCCCAGCTCAAGGTAGGTGTCATTTAAAACCACTGTGAATTAACTTTGTCTGTGTTTGTTCCTCAGTTGATTGAGCATGGCTGCTCAGACGGTGTTTCCGCTGATCCAAGGCATTTTTGTCTCATCTAATGGCATTCCGTTGCCCGAAGAGGGCCACGAGTTGACTGAGCTTCCTCAAACGGATCTTCCTGCCCCTCAGCTGGTGGTGCTTGCCAATGTGGCTGTGATCTCAGAGCCATCTCCAGGCGAATTCTCTGTGGAAGAGAAGCAGATGGTGGAGCTGAAGAACGTCGGCTGCAGTAGCTACTCTGACAGCGAGGATGAGAATGTGGTCCGATACAGCTACGACAACTTGGAGACATCTGAAAGCTCTTACCTTGAGGATGATGCCCCGGTCCAGGCCGAACCTGGGCCGGCCGAACAAGCTGTTGAGAAGGTCGCTGATGACAGCAGCGAGGCTAGACCAAAGGACCTCTCAAATGCCTCAAACTCGAAACCAGCCAGTCGCCCAGCTGTCGGGAAGCGCAAACAGAACCAGATCATTATGCGTGCAGCCTCAGCAGAACCACCCAAGAAGAAGAAGAAGCCATTCTTCTGCAAACCGTGCCAGTTCCAGGCGGAGAGCGAGGAGGACTTTGTTCACCACATCCAGGTCCACAGTGCTAAAAAGCTAATTGCGGTGAACAGCATGGGAGAGTCCGACGACGAGACGACAGACCCAGCTAAGCAGCAAGTTCCCGACAACGCATCCTGCAACAAGGGGGTGATCCGGTGTGAACGCTGTGGCTACAACACCAACCGCTATGACCATTACATGGCCCACCTCCGACATCACAAGATCGAAGGGGGCGATCAGAAGGTGTTTAAGTGCTCTATCTGCCCCTACTCTACCGTCAGCCAGTACCACTGGAAAAAGCATTTGAGGAACCATTTTCCCAGCAAGCTTTTCACCTGCAAACAGTGCTCGTATTTCTCTGACAGAAAAAATAACTACATACAGCACATTCGCACCCACACTGGTACGTAGGCTGCTGTCGGATGTTTTTAAAAAGACCTGTCGGCGTTGTTATTCTGATTTCAATCCAGATACAAAAGTTTAGATGTTGATTAATGCAAAGTTTACATGAAAATAGATTACAGATACTGGCTAATTAAAAAAGTGCAATGTTGTTTTTTTTTTGTCAAATAAAAACATATTTAGTGTTAATAGGCCTTAAGGAAGCAATGTGTTTAATGTGTGGTATACACTAGGGCTGCACAATATATTGTCTGTTAATCGTTATCAATATATTAGTATATGCAATACTGACATCATGTAAGGTTGCATATGCAAATGAGCCATCTCAAACAATTTAAGGTTAACTTAAAGGCCCGTATTCTACATTTAAAAAAAAATCCATTTCTCTTTTTTCCAAAAATATATTTCATAATTCATCATAGTTGATTCTTACATGACCATTTTCCAACCTTTGTTTATCTCTTGTAGAATACTTTTCTTATTGTACCTTTTATTGTACCTTTTTGTTATTGGACTGATGTGTGTAAATTCTGTCGTTCTGGATCCCCTGTATTAGAGCTTATTCAAAAACAACACGGGGCTGAAACACCCCTAAGAACTTCAGCATGAGTGGGTGGGGCTAAACGGCTGTAGACTAAGATTTATGTAAATGTATGACATCACAAAAACTGATTTAAAGCTGTTTTGCAGCTTAATTTCTGTTTATGTACTGTATAGCTGTGTAGACGGGAAGTGAATGTACATTTTGAAACAATATTTACATACTTTAAGAATCTTTAATTCCAGAAAAGTGATGTGGACCGTTTAGTATATTGAAAAGAATCACAATCACAATATGTATCACTGTAATTGCAATACTAATATTGTGCAGCCCTAGTATATACCACAATATTTAAAATGCTTGACAATTTCATGTTCTGTGATTGTTCTATGACACATCGCCCATCTGTTTTCTAGGGGAGCGTCCTTTCCAGTGCATTTACTGTGACTACTCAAGCTCACAGAAGACCCATCTGACCAGACACATGAGAACACACTCAGGTGTGCAGAATTTGTCTACAATTTCTACTCTAGGATATGTCTCAGTATTATGTTGTTGTACTCCTGGTATTGCTCTGATTACAATTTAAATAGTGCAAACATTTATTAATGAAGCTATACCTACAGAAATGTCAGTCTTCATTTTGTCACGAAACACGTTTTCTCTTTTGTTTGCGCACCATGGAGCCAGATGGTTTCGGATAAAATGTTAAAAGGTTTGTTACAGAGTGACTCAGTTTGTACAGTGATTTGCCTTTTGTGTAAATGTTTCCCTGCATGAGGCTAGTTGTTTGTGTTTTTTCCCATCCTAAGTACAAAGATTATAAAAGAAGCATTGTTTCATCCTGACCCCATGCTTTTCATATGTCTCTAATAGGGGAGAGGCCTTTCAAATGTGACAGCTGCAGCTACTTGGCAGCCAATCAACATGAAGTGACTCGCCATGCCAGACAGGTCCACAATGGGCCGAAGCCGCTTAATTGCCCTTACTGCCAGTACAAGACGGCTGACCGCAGCAACTTCAAAAAGCATGTGGAGCTTCACGTCAACCCGCGCCAGTTTTTGTGTCCTGTGTGCAAGTACGCAGCATCCAAGAAATGCAACCTGCAGTACCACATCAAGTCCAGGCATCCCGGATATTCAGATCTCTCTATGGACGTGTCAAAAGTCAGGCTCAGAGTTAAGAAGGCAGATGGAGATGACTGTGCCACTCCTACACGTGGGAAGCAAGTTGAAGATGTGCAGCAGGATGATGGAGGATCGGAGGTGACGGCCGACACAGACTCATGCGGCCCCATTAATCTCTCCATTAAGAAGAGCAGTAGGTCTAGCTCTGCACAGACCGCAGACTCAGAAAGGACCAAGAAAACGGTGGATATACCTCGGAAAGAAAAATCTGTTAGGATAAATCACCAGACCTATGAGAAAAAAATGGAGAAAAAGACTGCAGAGAAAAAGGTTGTGCTGACAAACGAGGGTAAAGAAATTAGTAACAAAGTTAAAAACAAAGTAGTAGAAAAGACTGACACCACTGAGAAGGAAACCAAAAGCAATGTTGACAAGCAAGATGGTAAAAAGGACAGGGAGCTGAAAAATCCAGAAAAAGCTTCCAAATTTGTGGAGAAAGTAACCAAGTGTCGGCTTAGAAAAGAAAAGGCAGTGAAGGATAACCATGAGAAGGAGATGGTTGTTAGAGGTACTGACGAAAAGCGAGGACAAGACCTGGGGAAGAGTCAAGAGAAGGAAAGGCTGGAGAGGCAAACGAGAGGAAATGAACAGCAGCAAAGTGAAGGCGAGAACTCTCAGGAAGCAGGCAGCTTGCAGCTAGAGAAAGAGGGTGAGGAGAGACAAAAGAACACCAAGAATTCCAAGAAAGGCTCACCTAAAAAAACAGTCAAAAGGCAAACGAGAGTGGTGAAGGCTTACAATGATGAACAGCAGTTGCAGATTCAAGAGACGCCTGATAATGGCAAAACAAAGGTGATAAAACGCAAGGCAGAGAGCATGAGATCCCTGGAGGCAGTCTCCACTTTACAGGATGGCTCTCCAGAGAAGGTCAAACGCAAGAAAGTAAAGGTTGCAGACAAACCAGCAAGTGCCAGCATGATGCAGGTCACTCCTACCACATTGGGAGAACTCAAGGTCTCAAAGGGCAAAGGGAAGCAAAGCAGTAAGAGTGAGCCTGCGATAACTTTGCCCACGAAGAGTGACTTGGTAGGTGAAATTGCAGAATCTTCACCAGAGCCTGAACTGCTGGAGAAGCCTGCTGAACAGCAACCGAAGGAGAGGCCCGCCGTCCCGCAGCAGCCGGAGAGGCCCGCCGTCCCGCAGCAGCCGGAGAGGCCCGCCGTCCCGCAGCAGCCGGAGAGGCCCGCCCTCCAGGAGCAGTCGGAGAGGCCCGCCCTCCAGGAGCAGTCGGAGAGGCCCGCCCTCCAGGAGCAGTCGGAAAAGCCCGCCGTACCGCAGCAGTCGGAAAAGCCCGCCGTACCGCAGCAGTCGGAAAAGCCCGCCGTACCGCAACAACTGGAGAAGCCCGCCGCAGAGCAGCGGCCGGAGAAGCACGAAGTACAGCATCCAAAGAAGAGGTCTGCCATGCAGCGGCAGCTGGAGAAGTTCACTGTACAGCAACCGAAGAAGAGGCCTGCTATACAGCTGGAGAAGCCAGTTTTAGCACAAGACCTTGAGAGGTCCAACCTACAGAAACAGCTGGAGAAGCCTTTACAGAGAGACCTTGAAAAGTCTACCTTGCAGACCTGCTCAACCAAGAGTAATGCCACTGATCACTGCTCAGTGGAGGAGTCATCTGTTGCTACTGAAGATAAAAATAAAGAAAGACCTGAAATAAGAAGGGCCTTAAAAACTCCAGCAGAGAAACCACCTGCACAAAAGGAACTCTCTGAGGCCCAAAAGAAGAAGAAGAAGGTCATGACCGACAAAGCACGCAAGACCATCCCTGCAGCAGAGAAGACTTCAGAGGTTGATATTGGGAGTGAGGAGGTGCTGTCACCCACCGAAAGCGATGGCGATCCAGGATTCAGCCAGGAACCAGTGATTGAGAGTCCCTCTCTAGAATTGCCCAGACCAACGTGCTCTAAGCCAACAGATGCTGAGGATGACGAAGGCATCCACAGTCATGATGGAGGAAGCGACATTAGCGACTGTGCCTCTGAGGGAAGCTATGACTCTGGGCTCAACGGGTTGGCGAACGCCACAGAAAGCGTGGAAAAACTTCCAGAAACCACTACAGAAGAACTTTCGTCTCCTACTCAGCTCCTCAGCCACACGTGTGTCTTCTGTGATCGCACTTTCCCACTGGAGATGGACTACCGGCGGCACCTGAACCGCCACCTTGTGAACGTGTATTACCTGGAGACCGCAACCCAGGGTGGCAAGTGATGGCAGGTGACTTCATACAGTCACTTTTTTTCTTTTTCAAGATTTGTCAACATTTTCTTTTGGTTCATAAATTTGTTTCTGCACCCAGAGTGTCTTCTGAGGTGTGTAAAGTTGCTTTTTATAAAATGCCATTGGAAATGTAGGTTTCAAAAACTTGAAATCTGCATTATCATGATTTTATGTGGAATATAAAAGCATGATAAAAGTGTGTAGAGTGATGTTAATATACATGATTAACTGACACTGCTACTTTTTCTTTTTTGTTTCAGTGTTTTAAAACAATGTTGGTGTTTTTGTATGTTTCTACAGTCAAGTGCAAGAATGACCCCTCCATAGGCTTCCTTGGCTATTACAGTCATGGGCAAAGTATGACAGACCCTGGTCAAAATACATGCTTTGTATTTTTTTCCTCTACAGAGATTCATTTTAATGCACCAGTTCTGTTTATTTTATGAATTTGACATAAAATGATGATGCAGCCTTTGAATTTTATGCCCTGTCCTTACTATGTTGAATTCCGCAAACTTCGGAGAAACTTCATATTTTAAGTGCGTTCTCTATTGAGAAGGGGTTCCTCTAGTCCACCAGCAAAGTTTGGTGCTTCCCCAGGTGGGTCGAACCAGGTGTGTTTGAGCAGGGACATCATCAAACTGTGCTGGACCTTCCTGAACCACATTTACTGTAGGGGGTGTGTATGTACTTTCAGTTAAATCAATATTTGTTAAATTATGTTCAAACTTTAAAATGAGGCCAAACTTCAGTCAGTGCAGTGATTCAGTATTGTACAACAGGTGTGTGTTTATTCACGTTGTATAGAAAAGGATAAAAAGTTTAGTGGTACTTTTATTTAAAAAATGTGGTAAATGCATTAACGCTGTTGGATGCAGATCTGTGTCCTGGGTGCCAATGGAAGAGTTTGATTGTAAAGTCACCAATTTCACCAACATTATTTTAAGATGCCATGCGTGATGCTGTAATTTTTTTTTTTGTGGAAAATTCCCCTTCAAGGCAGTCATCATCTCTGTACCATCATTTATTTGTAGCTATTGAGTACTGGCTACATGTGATTATATCACTTTGATAACCAGAAATGACTCTTTAATGTTCTGTTGAAAAGAGTCAGAGACCCCCATTTATCTAATTACCGCCGCTCCCACCCTGCAGAGAGCTTAGACTGAACAGAGCCAGGTGGTCTGTCTGTAAATAGTGCTGAGCAGAACGGGGCTATCGAGCCTTTTGTACCGCTCAACTCCAGTGGAGACTGAGAGAGTCGGTGAACTTGAGAATGAAAGTTGGCATGCATGGCCAAAAATGGCCAAAGTGTTTGTAAAATACATTCAACAACAGGCAGGTCTTTGCCAATTGACGTTGCTTATGTTCAGTTACCGCACGCAGTAGATACTTAAACTGTGTATAAAAATTATGGGCAATAACTAAAATATCTTTAGAATTGACAAGTGTAGGCAAATCTTTAACTGTACATTCACTTACCTGTTATCTTTTTCTACCTTATTTTGTTTTTAGATCAGTAAGTTAGTAAATTAGTCTTCACCAAAGATTACTTTGTCCGCCTGTTGCCGAAACACTGTACATATTTACCTATTCGTCATTTTCGTTCTGATGCCTCTGACAATCACTTATTTTTGATTTTCATCTTTTTATACTGTTTTCTAAAGTGTGTGAGAGAGTGACTGAGAGCGATAGCATGTAATTGTTGTTTTCATTTATTTGCTACTGTTCCTGAACTTGGCACTGAATCAAACTGTACTGCCACAGGAATCATCAGAAATCTTGGCATTTGTTTCCCCATTCCATTCCAAAGCTGATCTGGACTGTAAAGCAGACATGTTTTCACATATTCAGCTGCATGTGGTCCTCTTGATAGCTGGCATCTGTGCCATACAGTTTAAAACAGGAAAAATCTCATATTGGATACCTTCCATGAATTTAGTGCAATAACATATTGGATATCATACCAAAGCAAGCTCCAGGCCCTCTCTATATCTGGCCGACCGGCGGCCTAAAACCCCCCTTTTAAAAATGCACTCTTAGATGATTAGATGTTATATTGGTGTAAATGTATCTCTTTAGTACATGGTTTATGGAGATATTCACTTACTGACTTTTCTTTTTCTCTATCAATTCTGTTACTTTGAACTGCTCATTTCCTTTTACAGATTTCATGTATTCAGAAATGAATTTGTCTTTAACTTGTGCAAGTGGTAACATAGTATCAGTTGTAATGTTTTCATGTTAAAATTGTAATCTAGTTCCCTCAAATTGGCTTTTTGCAGCAATTGCTGCCAATCAGTGTACCGATTGCCCAGTGTTGTATGTAAAGAACCCAGATTTAAATAAATAAAAAAAACTATCCCAAAACCCGTTTAATGACTCTGATCAATTGACAATTAAACAATACATAAAATGAAATGGAGAGGAGCATTTTTACAAGACATACAGGTTTATTTGTACATAAAACTCTGGTCTGTATTGAAACAATGCTTATGCAGCACTACAGCTGGATTTTCAAATGGTCGATGCTGGATTGGATCAGTGGAGGGACGGGAGCTGTGCTTGGCTCATAATCTACACACATTTGTTGAACAGAACATTTGTAGTGATTGCTCCTCCCTGATAATATACAAAGGAAACTTGGGACACAGATCCTTTATTTCCCCACCAACAAAATCACACGACGACTCAAAATCACACTATGACAAAGTGAGAAAGAAGACAGTGGCTGCGGCGCTTTAGTGTAGGGAAGCTGGCGGCCTAGTGGTTAGGGAGATGCCCTTGTGATCAGAAAGTTGTGGGTTCGAATCAAAGGACTGCTAGTGGTACCACTAAGGTACCCTTGAGCAAGCTACCATACCCACACACTGCTGCCCAGGTGGCCTGATGGTGGCAGCCTCCTGCTTTAATCGGGTGAAATGCAGAGAAAGAACCTCACATTATTCAACCTTACTGTGTTCACGCATGACTAAGTTGCCACTTTACTAGGCTTCTGAATCTTCTCACGTCTGCTCCCATGATGTCTTTATTTTCTGCACCAAATTATAGAGTGGGATCAATAACAATACCCATCACTTTAAACAAAGCAGTTACCCAGTTTCTAATGAATGTGAAAGTATGTTCCATCCACTTGTAGGGGCCCACAGTATTCCTGGTTATGGTTTTGGTTAATTCTCAGTCTGGCTATGAGAGTCTGTCCTTGTCGAGGAGGTTCATTTTGTCCTCCTCACCACTTGTGCTGGGTCAACCAGCAGCTGCGGTTTCTTGGGTTTGTAAGCAGGAGACTTGCGGATTCTGCTGCCCTTGACGTTGACGATGTGGGGCAGCAGCGGCGGGTTCCGTAGAGACACTCCGGCTGCCTCGGGGGCTCGAGTCCGCAGCAGGAGACGCTGTCCCTCCACCGCGGTTACGGCAACCCAACCTAAGATCAGCAAATGTTTGACGTTCAGATGTATTTGGACACGCGCTCCACACTCGGATCAGACAAAAAGCCATCAGTGCGAATGCCAGCCTCTGACACAAACCTGTATTTCTGTCGGCACTACCTCAGGTTTTACTACCAGTCAAAGGTTTTTGCACACCACAGGTTTTTTCTTGCGTTGGAAACTTGTCGAATAAACAACTATAAATGAAAATGTGTCAAAACAAGCTTCCTTTATAACATGAAAAGTCAAATTCTAGACTGTCTTTAACTTTAATTGCAACTGTATCATCCCATTCACTTAAATATCTAAATGTCTAACACTTGTCTGTGGATTCCCATTATATTTATAATTATGTGGGTTTTTATAGGTCAGTAGTGATAAAAATGTGACATTTTCAGGCTACTAAGGGTGCTCAGATGGTGAACATACTGTAAATTTATTTGTTAGCAAAAATATTGATGGTATTTTTAATAAATATTAAGAGAGTATCTCAGAGGGTGCTAAAACTTTTGACTGGTGGTATATGTGCAAATCTTCAGCTGCATTCAAGCACACACTGTCAGCAATTCCCAAACTCTTCTGACTTTTTGTGTAGGGCTGCACGACATGGACAAAGTATGAGTATTGTGATTTCACTACTATATACTGCGATTACAATATCTTTCAATATATTAAAGGGTCCATATCATAGCTGAAGAATGTGCTGCTTCCTCACAGTGTGCTGGACCTCCTTATTAGTTAAACGGTTCAGCTTCAAGGGTGCTGAAGCATAAACCCGCAGTGAACCAGCTTCATTTTAAAGTACCTGCTGATGAAAATCTGATGTCCGCCACTGCTGTGTTGAGTCCTTGACCCTGGAGCTCAAAGTCTTGAGCTACAAGAGGAGGAAACTCCTTCATCCGTTCTTTTCCACCCATTGGAACCTAGAAAGGAAACAGAAACAGCCACATATCACACCGGGAATCAGCCAGGATGGCAATCTGATTTTTTTGCTCCTTAAATGCCACTGGCCTATTGATTATTTTGTCGTGTGCCGCAGTTCCATGAAGCGAACTAGAATGCAGTTCCTCAAGAGAATGTGAAGCATGATTGTGCTCCACTCTTACCTTTGCTGGGTTAATTTTTTGCTCTGGGTAGCTGGAAGAGTGAGACTCTCTCTCCCTATACATTGCTCAGGCGACTCGATCGCAACAACAGAATCTTTAAAATGTTCAATACCGCTGATCATCCAAACAAAAAACTGTATACAAGTGCATTCATGTACATATTGTAGTTGAAATTTTACCAAAATCTCCTCAGAGGAGATGCGGCTCCAAAACACAGGTGAATAAAAAGAACAACATTAAAACTTAACAACAGTTTCATTGCTCATGGTGTGACTGCTAAAATTCCAACTCAAGACATGTGCTTGTATACAACTATTATTTCTAGATTATTATTTAGTCTTATAATAATTAACATGAGTTAGTTGTGTAAATCCATGATTATTGTATCTCTAACTACAAAGGTAATCACAACACAATAAAGCCTGGATCTACAACAGCAAGTCCTTCTCTGAACAGTTTACCATGATTCCAGCAGTAACTCACAGCGAGCAGTGTGTTCCCTGCATGTTTCTGGTAGATTTCGTCAGCTTTCTCCAAGCTGGTGATGTGGACCGGGACTTGGGACGAAGCAATGACCGTAAACCAGCAGTGCGGACTCCCCTGGTGAGAGTAAAGGGTACATTTTTCAAGAGTTTAACGCTGATGGCACTTTTAATTCCAATGTTTGGCAACGTTAGGTGAGCAGTATGTCCTAAACTTCATCAACAAGTTTGTGCCACCTGAAAGAAGTGCTGAGTGGGTTTCAGTGGGTTGGGGTTTTGGGGAGGTATTTATGGATGTTGGTGACTGTTGCCTTCTAGTGTTTGTTAGTGTTGTTATCCTCATAGCTCCAGATCTAAAGGAGAAGATTCCAAAAATGTCTTATGCTAGATCACTCAAGCTCTACTACTTTACAGCCCAATGCTTAGGGCTTCATTCCACTTAGCCATGAGATTAAAATTATAAGTGGAAAATTACAATACTGTGCAAATGCTTTGAGCCACCTCTCATTTTGCTTCGAATTACCTTGTTGGTGCAAAAAATACCATTTGATGCCTGTCAAGCTGTCTTTATCTTTGGCATACTGAGTAGAAAAAATGGAAGAAATGCGAACAAATGTTTTACTGACAGGCTGCAAAGTGTCTAAATATACAAGGAGCCTAGATAAAGGAGTTCCAACCACTCAGCATTCA